>PVJL010007736.1:0-74578 GCA_004026885.1 Lyroderma lyra | reverse complement strand
GAGTGGGTTAGGGAGGGGAGAAACGGGAGGGGGTGGGAGAGGAGGGGGGGAAGCTAAATATAAGGTGATGGAAAGAGAAGTCACATTAGGTGGTGAACTTATTATACATCAAGTTGACAATGCACTGTAGAATTGTATGCCTGAAACCTATGTAATCCTTGCTAACAGATGTCACCCCAATAAGTCTAACAATAAAAATGAATTTAAAAAGGAAAAAAAAAAGAAAATCAATCAATGTGATACACCACAAAACAAAATAAAAGATAAAGACCATATGGTCAGATCAATTGATACAGAAAAAGCTTTTGACAAGATGCAACATCCTTTATGATCAAAATACTGAGTAAAAATGGGTATAGAAGGAACGTATCTCAACATAATAAAGGCCATATAATATATGACAAATCCTCAGCTAATATCACACTGAACAGGGAAAAGCTGAAGCCCATTCCCTTAAAAGCTGAAGGGATGTTCTCTGTCACTACTGCTATTCAATATAATACTTGCAGTTCTAGCAAGAGCAATGAGTCAAGAGAAAGAAATAAATGGTATCCAAATTGGGAGAGAAGAAATCAAACTGTCACTATTTGCAGGTGACATGATCTTTTCTATAGAAAATATGAAAGACTCCACCATAAAACTATTGGAAACAATAAACGAATACAGTAAAGTTACAGGATACAAATCAATGTACAAAAATCAATTGCATTTCTATATACAAACAATGAATCTTCAGAAAAAGAAATGAGAGAATCAATAGCTTTTGCAATAGCAACAAAAATAATTAAAATACCTAAGAATTAACAAAGAATGTGGTGAACTTGTACACTGAAAACTATATGACACTATTAAAAGAAATTGAAGAGGACACAAAGAAATGGAAAGATATTCCATGTTCATGGATAGGAAGACTTAACATTGTTAAAATGGCCATATTACCCAAAGCAATGTACAGATTTAACACAATTTCCATCAAAATCCCACAAACATACTTTCATGAAATACATTAAAAAATTTTTCAGATTTGTGTGGAACCACAGAAGACCTTGAATAGCTGAAGCAATCCTACAAAAAAGGAATAAGGGTAGAGCTATCATACTTCCCAATTTCATCTTATACTACAAAGCATCAATAATAAAAACAGATTGGTATTGGCAGAAAAACAGACACACAGACCAATGAAAGAGAACTGAAAACACAGAAATAAATCCACAAATGTGTGGACAAATAATTGTTGATAAAGGAGCAAAAAATATGCAATGGGGAAAGATAGCCTCTTCAGTAGATGATGCTGAGAAAACTGGCAAAGCACATGCAAAACAATGAATCTGAGCTGTGAACTCTTACCATATACTAAAATTAACTCAAAATGGATTAAAGACCTCCATATAAGACCCAAAACAATAAACTGTATGGAAGAAAATGTTGGTACTAAACTTATACACCTTGGGCTCAAGGGGGACTTCATGAACCTGACCTTAAAGGCAAGAGAAGTAAAAACGAAAATAAACAAATGGGACTACATCAAATTAAAAAGCTTCTGAACAGCAAAAGAAATGTCGAAAAAAGCAAAGACACAGCCAACCAAATGGGAGAAAATATTTGCATCTGATAAGAGAATACTATTAAAAATGTATAAAAAACTCATTTGATTCAACAACAAAACAACAATCGAATAAGAAAGTGGGCAGAGGACCTGAATAATCACTTCACCCTTGAAGACATACAAATGCGCAGCCAACATATGAAAAAATGCTCAACTTCATTAAGTATCAGGGAAATGCAAATCAAAACCACAATGAAATACCACCTCACACCTGTTAGAATGTCTATTATCAACAAGACAAGGAATAATAAGTGCTGGAGAGGGTGTGGAGAAAAAGGAACCCTTGCACACTGCTGGTAGAAATGCAAACTGGTACAACAGCTATGGAGGACCGTGTGGATGTTCCTCAGAAAATTGGGAAGGAAGTTACCATATGACCCAGCAATCCCCCTTCTGGGTATCTATTCCCAAAATTTGGAAATCTTAGTCAGCAAAAATTTATGTACCCCTATGTTCATTGCAGCACTATTCATGGTGGCCAAGACATAGAAACAACCAAAGTGCCCTTCGAAAGATGACTGGATAAAGAAGCTGTGGTACATATACACAATGGAATATTACTCAGCTATAAGAAAAGATGAAATATTGCCATTTTTGACAAAATGGATGGACCTTGCGATCATCATGCTAAGGAAAATAAGCGAGACAGAAAAAACCAAGAACCACATGATTTCACTCTTTTGTGGAATATAAAACTGAAAGCAACAAAGAAACAAAAACTCATGGACACAATCAACAGTTTAGTAAGGGGGGTGGGGTGGGAGAGGAGAGAGGAGGAGTCAAATACATGGTGATGGAAAGAGAACTGACTCTGGGTGATGAACACACAATGCAACACATCGATTATATACTGTAAAGTTGTGCATCTGGAAGCCATGTAATTTTTTCTAGCCAGTTACACTCCAATAAACTAAACAACAACAACAACAGAAAAAAATACCAAAGCTAGAAGTATCATACACCCTGACTTTAATTTATTCTACAAAGTGACAATAATCAAAACAACATGATATTGGTAGAAAAACAGACACAAGGACCAATGAACTAGAAGTGAAAACCTAGAAATCCATACACACACACACACACACACACACACACACACACAGATAATTTTCAACAAAGGAGCCAAAAACACACAATGGAGAACATAAAGTGCCTCTAATAAGGGGCTAATAATCAAAATATATAAAAGCTCATAACTCTAATCAACAACAACAATAACAACAACAATAAAAATTCAATTAAAAAATGGGCAGAGGACCTGAACAGACACTTTTCCCAAGAATACAGCCAACACGTATACGAAAAAAATACTCAAATTCACTAGCAATTAGGGTATGCAAAACAAAACCATAATAAGATATTACCTCACACCAGTTAGAATGGCTATCATCAACAAGCAAATAATAATAAGTTGGAGAGGCTGTGGAGGAAAAGGAACCCCCACATACTGCTGGTCGGAATGCAAATTGGTACAGCCACTGTGGAGGACAGTGGGAGGTTCCTCAAAAAACTAAGAATAGAGTTACCATATGATCCAGCAATCTCTCTTCTAGGTGTCTACCCCCAAAAGTCTGAAAACATTTATCTCTTTTATTGAGTTCTTCATCTCCCGAATTTCTATTTGGCAACTCTGTAAAAACCATTGATTCTCATAGAGGATAATAAAGGTTCCTGAAAACTGGAAATGGTCTATAGACAATCTAGCTTACACCTCCCTGAAGGATCGTATCTTTGAATAATTCTCCCACTAGAAGCCCTAAATCATTACTCATTACATTTTATAGAATTTCAGAGAAGACTTTTGAGATAAACTTCTAGTGTTCATGTTTAATGTTCTATAAACTATTGTAAGATAAAATTCTCTTTTCTATCTAACCTGCAGTTATGTCATATTTCCATTTAAATTCTCTCTGATCATGGCTACTGCTCATCAAGTTCATTTACATTTTGACAATCGTTATTAACAAAGGGCATGAGGTTTATGTTTTCAACTACAGTGGTCAATTTTCAGTTGACATTTACTTGACCTCTTAACAACATTGGCACAGAGTACTGCCCCTTTTAAGTTGATATCCTTTATTTACTTTGCTTCCAGTATAATACATTATTCTGTTTTTTTCTTTTCTTTTTTTCTATTGCCTCAGCAGCTGTTCTGTCTGTCTTGTTTCATGAATTCTCCTTCTCTACTTCCACCTTCTAAAATATTAGCATGCCCTGCAGCTCAATCCTTAGTCCTATTTTCTTCTTTATCTACATTTTGTTCCATAGTTGATATTATCCCATGGCCTTAAATTTATATTTTCAAATTTATATTTTCATTATACACCTGTTCCATAAGTTTCAGATTGATGTATTCTACTGCCTACATGGCAGATTAAACCTTTTATAACATGCTCAAAACTGAGCTCATGATTCCACCTCCTCCCACACAAACTATCTTTTCCATTGTAATGAATGGAAGCACCTAATTGACTAGGCCAGAATCCTTGGAGTCATTCTTGACTATTTCTTCTCCTTAACCCACATGCAACTTACTAGAAAATCCAGTGTGTTCTACCTTCAAAATGTGTCTAAAATATCACCGGTGACCTTCTTCTACTACTAACACTTGTAACCATGTTCAAGCAACTGTATTCTCTCAACTAGATTATTGCAATAGATATCTATCTAGTTTTGATGTTCCCACTCTTGTTTCAATAGTCTATTCTCCACCCAACATTCAGATTAAGCTTTCTGCTATTAACTTAAATATGTCTTTCTAAAATCCATATGTTGAAGTCCTAACCTCCAATGCAGTGGTATTTAGAGATGAGGACTTTGGGAGTAATTAGGCTTAGATGAGGTCATGAGGATTGGGCCCATATTACAGCATTAGTGCCCTTATGAGAAGAGACACCAGCAAGCTTATTTTCTATTTCTCTTTCTATGTATATGTATGGAGAAAAGGCCATGTGAGGACACAGCATAAAGCTGTTTGTCTGAAATTTATGAGAGAGCTCTCATTGGACACCTACTCAACTGGTACCTTGACCTTAAATTTCCACTCTCCAAACTGTGAGAATAAGTTCCTGTTGTTTAAGCAATCCAGTCTATGGTATTTTGTTATGGTAGCCTGAACACTTTTTAAAATATATAAATTAAAAATAATAAATACATAAAAATAAAAGTATACAAAACTCTCAAATGATTTCCTGTAATTACTAGGATAAAGTTCAAAGACCTTACCATAACTGACAAGATTCTATAAGGTCTGTATATCTGTTCTTTCTCTGACATCGCCTTTTACCAGGCTTGCCCACATCACTGCATTCTAGTTACTCTGGCTTCTTCTCTGTTGCTGGGATACAACAAGTTCTTCTGTCATCCTGGAATTTTGCACATGGTAATGCTGCCCCTCTTCCTCCTGATAGTGGTATTAATCATTTGATACCTTAGGATTTTTCTCAAATACTATCTCTAAGATGCCTTTTTATCTAAAATAGCCACATCTTTATCCCATTACTTTTTATCATCTCATCCTTGTGAATTTTTCTTGGTAAACTTATCATTAGCTGTTATCTATTTCTAATTTATTATCTTTCCCTCTATTAGGTGTTAAGTTTCATGAGCGCAGAGAGGGACTATTTCTGCTTAACTAACAATTGTGGGCTTGTATATTATAGATATTTGATAAATATTCAATGAATAAGTGAGTTTGATTTCACAATCACTGCTCTCCATTTGCCTCTTTTGTTTAATTCTGAAAGTTAAGGTAAAAAAAAGATGACTCAAAGTAACTTTAAAAGTCAAACATGAGAAATATACTTAGCAACTCACTTTCAGTGTAATAAAATACCAATTCTTTTAATTTTATGTTTCCACACAGAGCTAACTGCTCTGCTTTTTAAATTCTGATGAAATAAATGCTTGTGGTTAGGTCATCTTCATTGTTTAAGATAAAGTAACCATCTGATACCTGTAGATGTGAGTTCAGATCCTGTTTAATTTTCTATTTAAGCTAATCTTGTGATTTATTCATTCAGAAAATATTGAATAGTTTTGGGAAGATAGGTTGGAAAACAAAGATGAATAAGGTTCAGCCCACGCCATCAAGGAACTCACAATCTTATAGAGATAGGCACACAATATGACCATTTCAATAATTATGAGATCTGACAATTAAGTTCATGAACTTGTCCTAGAAAAAGTACTATATACCTTATTGCTGAATATCACTATGGTGACCTTTGAAGGACTCTCCTTGGGAAGCTATACACCAACACCAGTGCCTAGTGTACACTTCAAAGCAGTTTTGAAACTCTTTTTTTTCTGGAATGGCCATCAGAGCTTTTGTTATATTACTCTTGATGTCCTGAATGTCATCAAAATGTCTTCCTTTTAATATTTCCTTTATCTTTGGGTAAAGAAAAAAGTCATTGGGGGCCAGATCAGGTGAGTAGGGAGGGTGTTCCATACAGTTATTTGTGTACTGGCTAAAAACTCCCTCACAGACAGTGCCTTATGAGCTGGTGCATTGTCATGATGCAAGAGCCATGAGTTGTTGGTGAAAAATTCAGGTCATTTTCATCTAACTTTTTCACGCACCATTTCCAGCACTTCCAAAGAGTAAACTTGGTTGACTGTTTACCCAGTTGGTACAAATTCATAATGAACAATCCCTCTGATATCAAAAAGTTTAGCAACATTGTTTCAACTTTTAATTTGACTGACAGAACTTTTTTGGTTGTGGAGAATTGGCCAACTTCCATTGGGCACTTTGATGCTTTGTTTCAGCATTGTATTGGTACACCCATGTTTCATCACCAGTGATAACACAGCCCAAAACATTGTCTTTCCTCTCCAAAAGGTCTTGGCAAACTTTGAGTCTCCTTTGCTTTTGTTCATTGGTGAGTTCCTTCAGGACCATTTTTGCACACACCTTTCTCACGCCAAGATTTTCAGTTAAGATTTTCTTAACTGTTTCTCTATCGATGTTTACTTGGCCTGCTATGCTTCTCACAGTCAGCTGACAATTTTGATGCACAATTTGATGAATTTTTACAATGTTTCCATCATTTCTGCTCATTACTAGCCACCTTGACCTCTCCTCATCAGTGCTTACGCTCCCCTCAGAAAAACATTTAATCAATTTGTACTCTGCCGTTTTCTTCATGGCATTATCCCCATAAACTTGGACTAACATGTGCCTAATTTCACTTACACTCTTGTCAAGTTTAACGAGACATTTAATGTTTGTTCATTGCTTTAATTTAAGCTCTGACATTCTTGCGATGGCACACAAAAAGACACAACGTCAATAATGAACACCACTCAGTAAGACGCTACCACACTTTGGCAAGAATACAGCTGTGAGACACAGATATACCAAGGTTATGAAAGCTTACTGAGTTGTCCGTACAGTGCTGCCAACCTAAGCACATGGTGGCAAGTTTCCGAACTTGTCGGACCTTGTATACGCTAGGATGGAATTCAAGTTGCAGTGTGGGATCCTAGGGGAAAAGAGTGCGTATAGCTGCCTGGAATAGTCAGAGAATGCTTTATAGAGGAGGTAGCATTTGAATTAATAGAAGAAGAATGAATGAGGCATGTTGTCAGGCAAATTATGTAGAAACAACTTCTTGAAAGATATAGTACATCAGCTGCACCATGATAAAAGGGTACAATGGTATAAAAAGGAATCTATGGAAGATGAAATAGTATCAGTAAAGGCAGAGCATCAAATGATTCTTAAACAAATGCTTTGTTTGAATGATTGCAAATAATGTTGGGGTATTTGGAGATGTGGAAGATCGGACTAACATAGTTAAATCAAACTGATTCTGATATTTCCGGAGTGTCTAGTTTGCACCATAACAAATTTCATTCATACAATGCACAGCTAGTTACATATCAGTAAAAAAAGGAAATTTGATAAAACAGTCTAAACTATAGTGTACATGATGCATTTGTTACTGTTCTCAGGAACCCATAAATTTTATAGGAGTATACCAAGAGAGGACGACAATGCATTAGCTAGTAGAATTTTGGCATGGACAAGTAGATCAGACAAACTGAGGGTTTTTAGAAATTTTTCTGCCCTTAAAAATTATACCGTCACGGTCTCTGTTTGCTATGTTAATTTACTGCCCTAGCAGATTTTAAATTCTGTAGTAATCTGGCTAAAAGGACAAGAAAATGAATTAATAATTTTTAAAGAATGTAATATAATCATTCTCCCAATTGGAATTCCAAATAACCAGAAGAGATAAAATGAAATAGTGTCATTTAGAAAATACTTGGTTAAAATAAATAAATATTTTAAAAAAAATATTTGGTTAGGAAAAGAAAATTGAAGCAGCTGTTTTTTGCCTGTCTAAGGAATAATACAGAAAGAAAAAAATGTCTATCAGATTTGAGTAATGGAAACATCCTCTAGGCTCCAAGGAGAGCTTATAACTAAATGGGAAAGGAAATGATTCTCCCTGTGAAACTCAATTCTAAAGAACAGAATCTTTTCCTCAAGACCTTCTGGTGGGATAGATCTTCCTCTTCTATCAGTCTAAGTTAATGAGCTACGGATATGTGTAAAGGTTAAATTGCAATACCTCAATTAGAACATTTAAGGCCTTATGGTTGTTCATTCCCTCAGTGCTGTACTAAATTAAAAAAAAAAAGAACTTTAAAAATAAAACATGAAGAACAGGTTCTTTTTTTTTCTTTTTTTTATAAAAGAAAGTAAAATGAAAATGAGTTCAACTTAAAAAAATGAAACAAGTAAAGGGATTTGAGCATTTAAAATGACTATGTAATTACAGTAGCCTCTCAGTTAACCAGCACCCATTTAGATTGATAGATGCCAGATAAATGTGATTTCTGGTTGCTTGAGAATTAATATTAAAAATAGGCCTAACTAATACTGCCAGGGCTGTCTAGAAAGTATCCAGCCATGTAACCATTCTAGTTGTGTTGACAATGGCTGGAATTGTTTTGGACAGCCCTCATATACCCAATACCATAATTCTATATTGCCTTGATAATAATATTGAAATACAGTAATTAAAAGCAAATTAAGACAAAGACAAAAACTGTAACAGTTTTATTATAAAAATATTTTTGTGAATGCAGTGTGCAATTTTAGTGCAATGGCAGTCAATGAACTTTTCAACTTAATGAACTTCACTAACATAATTTTTTAACTTCAAGTAACTTAAAAAAAACCCACACACATACACACTTAAAACAGTATAGCAGAAATAGAGAGTTTTCTTGGTAGACATCGCATCAGAATCACCAGGATCTGATGATGTAGCTAGAACAGGACAAGAAGTGGATGTGGATGGTTTTGGATCTACATCAGTAGATGATGTTGTACTGGCAAACTTATGTACAGCTTTCTTGAAAAATGAATGAATATCGGCTTGCTTTGAGGCCCTATGCTTCTCACGCAAAGTCAGGTTTTGCATGAGGTGGAGCTGCATGCCAAGTTTAAATTTACATTTCCACGAGAAATTGATTTTATTTTATTTAAAGTATTATTTTTATTTTTATTTAAAGTATTATTTCTTTGATTTTTTTGCCAGTAGCTTGAGAGTGCCGGTTGCTTGAGTTCAAGTTAACAAAGAGTCTACTATATATATATAGAAAAGAAAGTTCTAGGAAGCTTGCATTTTCATGCCAAATTAACCCTGAATTTCCTTTAAAAATAGGCTTCTATTTATTAATTGTGTGTGTGTGTGTGTGTGTGTGTGTGTGTGTGTGTGTGTAGAGAGAGAGAGAGAGAGAGAGAGAGAGAGAATTGTGTTCAGTGGTAGTGGTGATGACAGAAAAGGTCCTTAGTCCTTTGTTTATAACCAAATTATGGAAGCTAGTCATACATTTGAGGGCATTAAGGTGTATGGAAGTCATTTGCTACAAACATACTTACTCATGCTGTCAGCATTTCAAGTAAGGGAATGGTCACTGAAGCATGGGGGTAGACTGGGCAGCAGTTATGGAGAAGATGAACCTTGAACATAGAGCTTTGAAGTAGGACACTTTGGGTTTTGAATGGTGGTGAGAGAGGAAAGAAAGTGATTTAGATAGATATGGGGAAGAGGAATGAGTAAGATATGAAGGCAAGAATGTGGTATTTGATTGTAAGGAGGCCAGTTTGACAGATCTGTGGCCAGTGATCAGGTTGAAGATTAGTGAGGGGTTGAGATAAATATGCAGGGTGGAGCCAGTTGATGAAATACCTGGAATTCCAGGTTGATTAGTTTTGACTTGACCCTACAGACAAATGATGTGTTGTTAGGGGAGTGACATGCTGAAAGCAGTGCCTTACAAAGATTAATCTGTGGTTTTCTTGAAAGATTTGCTTTTCTGTGTGTGGGAAGTGATGGATGGGTATGGAATCAGTGAAAGAGTTAACTCTCAGTTATTGCATTAGGCTTATCTGAAGCAAATCTTTAAATTCTTCTCTAAGTGATTGGAATAGGGAACAAAGTCATGCTGTTATTTTTCCAGTTCTTTTGTTGACATTATCATAATTAATTTTAATTCACCCTTTTTCTAATTCAGCATGCTGCTCAGAGAGCATTAGAAAGGAGAAACTTCAGAATTTGTACACCGAACCCCTTACCTCTTTGTCTACCTGCCCCCACCCCATCCATCTCAGTGGTCAAGAGAGGTATTTTAAAACAGACTTGTGATTCATTCTTCCAGTCCCAGGGGAAGATGTGAGTCATTCAGCCTGTAATTGTCAAAAGACCCTAAGTTCAAGCTTGGTTCCTTGCTTCAGTTCTCAGCATGAATATAAACTGGGTTACTTTCCATTTTCTTCAAAATCAGCTCTTCCCAGTGTGACTTCATTATCTAAAATTATACAAAGTCCTAATATCCCAGACAGATCTCTATTGAAATGGAAATAAAAGCACACATGGAAATGGCAAATAGGACGAGTTAGGGATAATCTCACATGTTATTGTCCCCCCAATGCAATTCAGGTCATCTCAATGATTATTTATTAAACATTCCCATCAGAGATTGATGAACTGCATAGGGATAAAGCCTTACCCACATAACATAAACAGAAACACACACAAAAAATGAACAAACCACACTGAACACTTAAATAGCAATGTGGGCTATATATATACGTGTGTGTGTGTGTGTGTGTGTGTGTGTATGTATATGTATATGATTAGCTACCAAAATAAGTGGCACCAACAATTGTAAAAGTTGACTGCAATAATTATTTGACATTTAAAAATTAAACCCAAATCCCTACAGTAGTATGCATGTTATGGGTGTTAAATCAACTTTCTGCATTTCATCTATGAGTTTCTCAAATCTGGTATGAGTATAAATGAGAATTGACAGCTAATGAACTCAATATCAAAACATCGTTTCCAAATGGGCTTTTTCCTTTTTCTTTTTGAGTTTTGCTTTTGCCGCATTTTCCCAAGTAGCTAAGTTGTGCTTTCATTGAGTGCTATTTTATTCTTACAATTAAGGGGATTAGTTGCTCACTTAAAAATAAGCCAGACAGAAAAAAACAAAGAACTGTATGACTTCACTCATATGCGGAATATAAAAGTGAAAGCAAAGAAAAAAAGAAATGAACAAACAAATAACCCATGGACACAATCAATAGTTTAATGTTTATTTGGGGATGAGTGGGTTAGGGAGGGGAGAAAGGGGAGGGGGTGGGAGAGGAAGGGGGGAAGCTAAATATAAGGTGATGGAAAGAGAAGTCACATTAGGTGGTGATCTTATTATACATCAAGTTGACAATGCACTGTAGAATTGTATGCCTGAAATCTATGTAATCCTTGCTAACAGATGTCACCCCCCAAAAAAATAAATAGAAAATAAAACAAAGAGATAGTTTAAAATAAAATAAAATAAAATAAAATAAAATAAAATAAAATAAAAATATCTGAGTGTGTGTATGCAGCAACCTCATTTTGGTCTGAAGTGTAGACTGTAAACTTATGCAGGAAGTGAATGTGCTCACTCCATCTGTAGATTAATGAGACAGTTAGAATATTTCACGGTGCTGCAGTCGCATCTGGAGATGAAGTTTGCTTTTTGTGCCAATAAATATGCACCTATGCTCTCTGAAATATTTTGAGGATGCTGAGTTTTTGTTGGCGGGTTTGAAAATGGGTGGGATAAATTAGAATAACATTGTAAAGGGAATCTGTGCTTTGGAATCATTCTCATGAGGAGGGAATGTGCTGAGACCGTAAGAGGAGTTGGTTCTTGAATAGTGTTAAAATGCATTAGGTTGCCTGGCTTATCAAATTCATAAATAACCATAAGATTAGGTCCTTGTATTCTGTGTTTGATGCTTGGTTGAGAGCAAGGAAATGAGGGAAGGAAATCTAGGGGATGGTGAAACTTATGAGGGAAAAGAAAAAAGAAAATGAGAGAGAGAGAGAGAGAGAGCGGGAGAGGGAGAGAGAGAGAGAGAGAGAGAGAGAGAGAGAGAGAGAGAGAGAGAGAACATGTGGTTTGGACCATTGACAAGGCAATAGAGCAACATATTCTTGGTATTTCAGGAGAATGATTATTCAAAGGGCATACAGTGTAAGGACATGGGTGACAAACAAAAATTGGCTCATCTAGATATTTAAAATAGTGTAAATAGTGTTTGACTCTCCAAAGACCTTTCCTTTTTTTCCATGTATGATACATGAGTATATAATTGTATTGAAATCACATGAAAGGAAAATATTCCAGGGCTGTGTTCACACGTGCCATTGTAAGTTTGGGATAATTGGAGGTACCCAAACAGTGTAACTCAAAAACAATTGAATAGTTTTGAAAATGTATTGCTCACTAACTATATTATGTATGATGATGTAGCCAATTCCTATACTTTCTCTATAGCAAGATACTTCTAAGGGTTACTAGGCAATTTGGTAAACAATGCACATTTATATAACATCTGATTGCTGATTAATAGTATTTTGAAAATATTCTATATTTTGCCTAGTTCAAATTCATATCTTCTTTATTTTTAAAAATTATTTATTTTTTCAGTTACTGTTAATATTTGATATGTTATATTAATTTCAGGTGTACAGCTTAGTGGTTAGATATTTATATAATTTATGCAGTGATGCTTTCAATTAGTCTAGTACCCATCCAGCACTATACATACTTGGTGCAAAAAGTATTTTATTTTTAAATAATCCTGAATTCTCTTTCTTCAAACTCATTTTCTACTATTCCAAAGCAAGCCCCCTTTAACATCTTAGTTAAAAGCTTTTTTTTTTCTGCTCCCTCCAACTACACATTGTATACCAAGCCGATAAACAGAGGCAGGAGTGGGGAAAGTGGGGCAACTCAACCCAGTTTTGTTTTTCTCAGCCCTGGCTCCTAAGGAAGGTTTTACTGGAAAGATTCTGGTTAATTTGTGTGGGTTTCTAGAAACTCAATATAAAAGCCAAGATATCATAGTTATTATATTCTTATTTGGCATAAACAACTAATTATTTTACTAGTTTAGTGTGATTCAAACTAGTGCTAAGATATAACTATGAGTCAATTTCCAAAAACCAGCTTCATATCATTAGACTAGACATCTTGGCTTACCTGATAGCACTCCTAGCTGTGGCATCATCCCAGAGTGGTTATTTGCAAGCCCCAAATTTAAGGCCCTTAGAGTTATATTAACAGAATGGCATGTAATGGATATGCAAGTGTAGGTTGCTAGCTTGCAAGGCTTTCACTTGAGTTAATGTGAAATCTAAATAATTTTCTAAGCCAACATTAAAGATGCTTGTTTCTCAGAGTTTAAACACTGGAAAAGAGTTTTCTGTATCTTCTTGTTCTCCCTTTTCTTAATAGTTCTAGTAGGATTGACAGGATTCACACAGAACTCGCAAGCCTCCAGGGACTCTGGAGGCAACCTGGATATATATTTATCTACTTTCATAAGAAATCTCCACAGAGCTGAATGTAATGTTTTCTTTTGTTACTTCTAAGATGATTTTTTGCCCTAGGGTTTAATGACACATATGAGAAAAATAACTTTTTTTTTTTTAGAGTAGCAGAGGTAAGGGTTTATTCCTCTATAACTGTCTCAACAAGACTTAAAATGGAAGAAAAGTTCGATTCAACCCCAGAAGGAAAAGCAACTTTCACTTCTTGTTTCTCAGATTTCATCAACTGTAATTCTACCTTCTTTACTTTTCACAGTCAAAGCAGCATTTGTTCAGGAAGTGTAATAGGTGTTTCTTTTGTGGCCATTGAGCAAAAGTAAGTTTTTGTGATGAAGAGAGCTCAATTGTTCTCAAAATTTCAAAGGAATAAATTCATCTCAGGAACTCCAAAATAGGTTGCATTCATTTATCAAGAAAACTCTATAGAAAAGGTAAAAATTCATAAAAGTACTATGTGTCACACTCTATATGCCATAGTGAATAATCTCTCAAAAATCCTCACTTGGAATAATCTTGAACCAGATTTGCTCTTATGGGGAATATTCTTTGAAGGATTAAATGAAAAAGTTAGAACAGTATAAAGTCTATTAATTCTTCACTGTCCTTTGTGAAACCCAGTAGGAAACTGATTTAACTCTTTTCAAAATACCAAGGTACAGTGGTATGATGTTCTACCGAATAGCAGATCGGTGACCTGGAATTGTCAATTCATTACAGGTCAGTCCTTCTTAATCATATACGTGGTAAAGCTCATCTTTGGAGTTCTCTTACCTTCTCTTTGAATGCTTTTCTCCCCCTTATGAGACCCTTATGTTAAAAGTGTGATTAATGTGTATGCAATATTTTTATAATCAATTTTAAGTGCACATTTTGATGAATTTTGGTAATAAAATACAATTGTGTAAAAACTACCACAATAAATATATAAAATAGTCCGTCACCTTAAACAGTTTCCTCATATCCCATTAACTCTCCCCATCCCTGGACACAGGCAAATGTTTGTCTGTTTTGTGTCATTATAGTTTTGCCTTTTCTATAATTTCATATAAATGGAATTATACAGTATTTAATTTTTTGCATCTGAGTTTTTTCATTTAGCACATGGTTTCTCAGCCTTGACATTATTGACATTTGAGCTGTACAGTTCTTTGTTATGGGGGACTATCCTGTGCTTTTTAGTATGTTAAGCAGCACTAGATGCCAATAGCACCCCCACTTGTGACAAAAAAGTATCAAGATATTGAAAATTATTTACAAAATTGCTCTTGGTTCAGAACTATAAATTTACCATAATGTTTTTGAGATTTATCTATGTTGTTGCATGTTCCAATAGTTCATTTTTTAAATTGATGAATAGTATTTTACTTTATGGATATATGATGCTATAGAGTATTTTTTATTCATATGCAGATGGACATTGGGTTATATCTAGTTTTAGAATATTAGAAATAGACCTACTATGAACATTCACATATACAGGGTGTCCCAAGAAATGTTTACACACTTTAACAGCTGATAACACATAATTTTCTTTCCTTTTCAGGTTTAACCAATTTGAAAATTAGGGGTGAAGTCTGTTGAATGTGGAATACCCTCCGTGTTCACCAGACCTTATAACACTAGACTTTTTCTTACGATGAAACATAAAAAATAAAGTTTATGGTACAAAACTGGCAATAGTCAATGAATTGAAGGCAGCCATTGAATGAGAATGCATGGAAGTACCAAACAAAATGATTCTTGATATTTGTGACATCATTGCTTCGTGTTGCCAGCAGTGCCTGGAACAGAAAGGCCATCAGTTTGAAAACAGGTGTTGACAAAAAAAAATTCATTTCTGTAGGTTCTTTTAAATTTTGAGAATAAACTGTATGCTAATAAACACTGACTTTATAATCATTCAAAGTATGTTTTCATTTTTGGGGGACACCCTGTATATTTTTGTGTGAATATATGTTTCTCTTTCCCTTGAGTAAATACCTGGGAGTGGAATTGCTAGGTCATACAGTAACTCTGTGATAAACATTTTGAGGAAATGCCAGACTGTTTTCCAAAGTGGATGCATGATTTTACATTTCCACCAGTAACGTTCCAAATCCTCACCAACACTGGTTATTTTCATCACATTGAGTATAGTCATCCACCTGGGTGCATAATGGTATGTCACTGCAGTTTTGATTTGCATTTACCTAATGACTAATAATACTGAATATTTTTCATGTACTTATTGGCCACCTGTATCTTCTTTGGAGAAATGTCTACTGAAATCCTTTGCTTATTAAATTGGGCTATTTGTCTTTTGTTATTGAGTTGTAAGAGTTCTTTATGTATTCTTGATACAAGAGCCCTTTGTTAGATATATGTTTTACAAATACTCCCAGATTGTGGCTTATTTTTTGGCTCTCCTAGTTATGGTTTTCAAAGAGAAAACTTTCTTAATCTTGATGAAGTTCGTTTCATCAATTTTTTTTTGCTTCGTACCTTGTATTTTGGTGTCCTGTTTAAGAAACTGTACCTAACCTAATGTCACAAAATTGTCTTCTATGTTTTCTTTTGAAAGTTTGTTTTAGCTCTTACATGTAAATATATTATTTATTTTGAGTTAATATTTGTGTTTGTTTTGCAGTAAGAATCAGATTTGTTTTTTCTATACAATCATATAGTTATTCCAACCTCATTTATTGAAAAGACTATCCTTTCTCCATGAAATTACCTTGACATGTTTGTTAAATATCAATTGACTCTATAAGTATGAAAAGGTACTATGTGTACTTGTAAAAGATGTGTGTTTTGCCATTTTTGTGTGAATTCCATAAATATCAATTAATTTGAAATGATTGATAGTGTTTCTCAGATCTAAGATTTTGCTGATTTTTTTGTATGGTTATTATCTCAATTTCTGTGAGAGAGGTGTTAAAATCCCCAACTATGATTGAAAAATTACCTGTTTTTATTTCAATTTTGTCATTTTTGCTGCCGGCATTTTGAAGCTTTGTTATTGTGTACATGCACACTTATGATTGCTATGTCTTGTTGAATTGACAGTTTTATCATTACAGTAACTTTAAAAAATTTTCTGATAATACATTTTCAAATCTATTTTATTGGATATTAATATAAGTACTCTGGAGTCGTATGTTCACTGTTTGCATGTATCCCACTTCCAAGTTTAATCACATGACTGTTGGCTGAGGCTTCAATTTCTCACCATCTGGCCCTCTCTATAAGGCTGTTAGTGACATGCCAGCTGGCTTCCCCCAGAGCGAGTCATCCAAGAAAGATATAGTATGAATAGCAAGGTAGATTTAAAACACTAATCTCAGAAGTCAAATAACCATAATTTTTGCTCTGTTCTATTGTATCTAGCACACTGCTCTAAACAGATTCTTAGCCTCACAGAGAACTCCAATCTCGGCCAGTCTACATTTTGCCAGATCACTTTTGGTTTCACATCTTTTTTTTACCTAGTGTGGATACTCTCATTAGCACTCAATCTCTGTATCTTCTTATCATTTCCCTGAGCTATCTTACACATTTTCACACTTAGGTCAGTCCAATCATCCATTTACTTTGCCTCTCTTAAATTGTTCAGTTTTGGTTAAGTTGCTTGTGATGATTACATTATGTAACATTTTGGCACCATTAAATATGTATTTTTCTCATCTTGATTCAGTTATCAGTATTAGTTAGCAATCTTTTAAGTACCCCATGACCTTTCTTTTCCAGTCTCCATTGTTGCTGCTTCAGACCCTATCACATTTTTTTCAGACCCTCTTCTCCTCCATCCCTACCACCTCAATGTATGCAAAATATTTTAACTCCAGGCATGCCATAGAAGACAGAGAACCTCAACAAGCCTGCTTTCCATTTCTCTCCATATTTAAATGTTGTTCTACCCATTTCTACCTGAATTTTTTTCCAAGGTTAATCTGTGCCCTTGAGCCTAACTCCTTTTCACCATCCAGTCACCCTTTACCTCCTCCAGGATCCTCATCCATCAATTTTCAAATCTTCCTGCTTTACTTCTCTACTTCACCACCCCCACCCCATTGGCTGCTTCCTTTCATCTAACAAATAAGTTCAAGTCAGCTTATTCTCCAGGCTCCAATAACTAAAAGAAACAAATGAAAAGCAAACATTGGCTTTACCCAGCTACTTCCATAAGCTGCAGCTTTCCCTTCTCTTACATATTTCTTGAGTCAGCATTCTGTCACTCCCTCTGTTTTATTACTTTTGACTCATCCTTTAACTTGCTGAAATTTCTTCACTTGGTTACATAATCTGAAATCATACTAGATTGAGATTTATATGAACTGTCAAATACAAATACTCCTGGGAGTTTCCCTATGGTGTAGTGGCTTAAGGCTTCGGCACTGGCGCTGTCAGCGCTGCGGCCTGGGTTTGATTCCCGGCCAGGGAGCTACCCACATACCAAAAAGCAAAAAAGAAAAAAAAATACTCCTGGCAAGGCTGGGAAAAAATAATGGGTATCATATCTTTATTCCCACCTTGATGTGACTAGTTTCAAACAAATTGATTGACTTATAACACTAAATAGCTGTTATGAGAAGATGTTATTCATTGATCAGAGAAGAGGGATAATTTTAGTGGTGGACTAATTACGACAGGAAGATAATTTAGTGAAATTATACACTGGTGGTGATGAAATGTCTATTATAGCACTTAAAATGCAATATGAAGGCAGAAAGTTCCTGTGTAGTGACTCAAAATGGTTATCAGGAAACAAAAGAGTGCCCCCTTTACCCTCTTCTACCTATCCCCTCCTCACCCTTACCCTTTGGTAACCACTAAACTGTTGTCTTTGTCTTTGAGTTTTTGCTTGTTTGTTTATCTTGTTCATCTGTTTTCAACTTTATATCCCACGTATGAGTGAAATCATAAAGTTCTTGAATTATTTCACTGTCTGACTTATTTCACTTAGCATGATAATCTCAAGATCCATCCAAATACTATGGCGATGAAAGGAGATCTGACTTTGGGTGGTGACCACATGATGCAATGTATACTGGGTGTGCCAAAAAATGTATACACATTTTAAGAGATTTTATCTATGTAGTACATAAACACTGATGGTAACCACTTTGAGCACCTCTTGTAATTGTGTAAGTCAAATGTGACTGTTTATCTTTTGTTATTGGCATATTAAATATTATAATTTTAGTAGTTTTTTAACCTTTCTTAAAATGTGTATACATTTCTTTGGCATCCTCTCTAGATGTTGTATTACAGAATTTTACACTTGAAGCCTATATAATTTTATTAACCAATGTCACACCAACAAATTTAATATAAAAAGAAGCAAGAGAGGGGAAAATGAAGGCAGATGGGAGACCTTAGAGACAAGTTGTTTCTATTTAGCAGTTTGACTCAATTCAATCCCAACAGAACGCCAAACCACTGCAGTGCCATAAGGTCTAATGTACTAGAGTTCAGTGGATTTTGTGAGGGATTTCCCCCTGATTTCTGGTGCACTACGTGTATCAGAGAGGTAAGAGATAATTTCAGATTAAGGAATAGTTAACCTGATTCTGCATTTCTGCTCAAAGGTCATGACATTTTCCTCAGGTAAATTATGAAACACTAAAGTTATATAATCAAGAAAGTTCTGGCAAGCTTATTTAGGAAAGTTCCCACAGATAGGGATTTAACACATTTGACCTATATTAAAACCTTGTGTTAGTAAACAGTAATTGGAGTAATAACAAAGCTCATTATTTTTTGGCAGATATAATTTATCAGAGATTTAAAACATCCAAAAATATATCATTCAATATGTAAATGGAGAGATTAAAATTTAAAAATTAACATATCATTTTGATATATTAAAGTTCTGGCAAAAATATGGGCTTCCTTCAAGGTTCTTTTTGTTTTGTTTTTGGATGAAGTAAATGGAGGTGGGGCTGAGTGAGAAGCTAATAGATAATTAGAAATGGAGCTAGGTATATAGATGCAGGTTGAATTAACTCTTTATCATAGCTGAGTGCCAGACTACCAGGTCCCTGGACAGAGTTAGGATTACAGAAACTTCTAGGACATAAATCAAAGGAAAGTTTTTCTTGGGTAAAACTTTGAAATGAATTATTTCATCTCTTTAGAAATTTGTTTTGGAGTAAGCTCTTAATTTGAGAACTAAGACAATTTTCACGGATGTTAAAGAAGGCTTCTGTTTCTTCCTTTGGTCATATACTATTCTATAGATATAGGTGGCATAAGTAATGTGATCTAAGAAAACTCTCTTTGAAAAGCAAGGGGCTGGTAAGGGGCTGTTTCCTGTCTTTTCTGCTATTCGTGCATCAGTAAGAAATGTAAAATTTTTAACTGGATGGTCAAAGTTCAGTTTGGACATTTTTAATTTTCTCATTATTTTGGCAAGGGTGGACTACCATAGTTATTGTCAGAAGTGCAATTCTCTGAGTATATATTGTTTGATATTGTCTAGTGTTGTTTCAAAAAAGAAATTTGCTATAGTAATTCATCATTGAGTGTCAACAGCTGAGCTAAATTCACTATTTGATTTTACCCTCTGATCAAAATAGTGTCAATGAACTAAGCTGACTATTTATATTGTGAATGCTTTGCTAGAATAGTTAAATCAATTTCCTTAGTTTTGCTTCTGCCTACAATATTATTGAAGCTCCCTGTGTTTCCTATCCTAGGTGATGGACTGGTAGCTGTCTTTTTTCATTGAGCATAGTTTGTTTATTTTTTTTCCCATGTATTTCAGCTTTTTTTTTTTTTTGGAGGCAGCAGTAAATGAGGCTTATTTAAGGTGGAACTCTTCTTTTTTGTAAACTTATTACTTTTTTAAATTTTATTAAATTTATTGGGATGACATTGGTTAATGCAATTACATAGGTTTCAAGTGTACAATTCTATAACGCATCATTTGTATACTGCATTGTGTATTCACCACCCAAAGTCAAGTCACCTTCTGTCAGCATGTATTTGACCCCCCTTTAACTTCTTCTACCTCCCCTCCACATGCCCTTTCCCTGTGTAACCAACACGCTGTTGTCCGTGTCTATAAGTTTTCGTTCGTTCGTTTGTCTTGTTTATTGGTTGGTTTCACATTTATATTTCACATATGAGTGAAGTCATATGTATGGTTCTTTAGCTTTTCCAACTGACTTACTTTCCTTAGCAGATATACTCAAGCTCTTCTTTTTAATACCAAATAGAACAACAAAAACAACAACAAAGATCCGCAGGTGGGAGGGATTTATTTCTCCGAAATCTGGCAGATCTGAAGACAGTTAATTCCTTTCATGTGAATGATTTTTCATCCACTTAAACCTGATCCATTTGCTGGATGCTGTATTTAGAGATTGGGAGGAGGTAAAATTAGAGGAAAAGATGCAGGACAGAACTTTTCTTTTATCTCCCTTGCTGATGAGTCTGTAGATACAGCCTAAGTGGCTTTTATTGTTTAAGAAAGGACAGTGAATGTTCTTCAAATTCACATGTTCTCTAGATTTAAATTAAGAATGTATATATGTGAAAAATATGTTGGATGGAGCAATAGTAAATCAAGGAGAGGCAATATAGAATAGTAGTTAGGAGTGTAGATCTGGGTTCATAGACCACTTGTGTACTTACTAACTCTGACAATTGGCAAATAAGCTAACCTAAGTTTTACTATTTTGAAGAGAAAGTATGTAAAACTCTTAAAATAATCATTTATTGTCTCATACCTCTGTTGCTTAAAAAGCTCTTTCCTATGTCATTATATGTTTTCTCATAGTTGTTTTATAGTTTCATTTTTAAAATTTTACATTTTAGTCTTTGACTCAATGATTATCAAACCTTTTGATCTCAGGATTGCTTTTCATTGTTAAAAATTGTTGAGGACCACTAAAAGCTATTGTTTATGTTATATCTATCAATGTTTGCCATGTTAGGCATTAAAACTGAAAAATTTAGAAAATGTTTATTCATTTAAAAATAGTATTAAATCTATTACATGTTGATATATACTTTTTATGAAAATAATATTTTTTTCAAAATATTTGGGCATTAGTACCACTCTTCTAATTATGTTAGGTTTATATTACATTATTTTTATATCAGCAATATAAATTCTACTTCTCATTTAACTTCAAATCATTCTAGTAAGATTTTTGTCTCCAGAAATCCACTGAAACAGCTTTCATCAATGACATTAATGACCTACATATTGCCAAAGCCAGTAGCCCATTCTCTATCATTATTTTAACTTTTTAAATGTATTTGCCATGATTGATCATTTCCTCCTTTTGAAGCATTTTATTCTCTTGGCTTTCATAATACTACAGTTACCTGTTTTTTTCATAGTTCATCAGCTGCCATCTTCTGAGCTTGATTTGCTGGATTATCCTCTCTCATATGACTTTTAAATATTGAAATGCTTAAGTGATATCATGGGCCTTCTCTTCTCTATCTAAACTCTTTCCTTAGGCATTATTACAATAATTACAGAAGTTAAAATGCCATTTAAAGGCCAATGACCTCAAATTTACATCTCTAAGGAATAGCCATGACAATCATAAAAAAGAAAGGAAAACTAGAGAATTACACTACTAGGAATGTATTAAGACCTATTCTAAAACCATAATGATTAAAACAGGTGCAAATATAGACAAAGTGACTAATAGAACAGAATCAAGTAAAAAAAAATATTTATATACCTACATACATACACTCCCCTGATTCATGACAAAATGACACCATGGTGCATTAGGAAAAGGATGTTTTTTTCAATAAATGGAGCTGGCATAATCAGATATCCAAGTGGAGAAAATTGTATCTTGACTGTTACCTTATACCATATACAAAAATCAATTCCAGATGTATTGTGTGTGAAAGGTAAATCAATAAAAGCTTTTAGAGGAAAACATGAAAAATATATTTGTTACCTTGAAGTAGACAAATATTTCTTTAAAAAAGCTAACCATAAAAGAAAAAAGTGGCAGACTGTACTATACTGAAATTTAGAACTTGTTTTAATCATGAGATTGCATTAAGAGAATTGAGGTAACTCATAAAGTGGGACATGGTATTTGCAAGACAAATAACTAACAAATGACTAGTATTGAAAATAAATTAAGAAGTACAAATTACCAGTCATAAAAATAGTCATGGGGATGTAAATTACAGCATAGGAACGATAGTCAGTAATATTGTAATCACTATGTATGCGTACTAGACTTATCGGAATAATCACTTCATAAGATATATAAATGTCTAATCACTATGTTGTACACATTAAACTATTAATAATATAATATTTTATGTCAATTGTAATTAAAAAATAAAAGTTTAAAAAATGCTTGCAGATCACGCAACACATAGATAATGTATTATAGAATTTTACACCTGAAATCTACATAATCTTGCTAACTGATGTCACCCCAACAAATTTAGTAAGTAAATTAAAAAAAAAGAAAAATAAGCTAAGTATTTAAACTTACTTCACAAAGAGGCTATCCAATGGCCAATAAAAATAAGAAAAGTTGCTGAAATTCATTAGTCATTATGGAATGCAAATTAAAACCACATTATAATACCACATACCCATTAGAATAGCTGAAACAAACAAAAACATAATAACAAACAAAAAATAGAATCATTAGTAAAGATATAGAGCACTGGTGTTTCAAATTGTGCTAGCAAGAATGATAATCAGTTTTATCACTTTGGAAAACTGATAGTATCTAATAAAAATAATAAGTTCACACCCTATGACTGAGTAATTCCATTTCTAAGGTAATACCCAATAGAAATTCATACATAAATTAAAAAGAAAATATGTACTGAAATGTTCATAGCAGACTACTGCAGCCAAAAAGTACAAATTACTCAAATGCTCCTGAACAATAGAATAAATAGAGTAAATAAATTGTGAAAAATTTACCAATATAATAGTACACAGCAATAAAAATGAATGACACTCTATATGGATCTCACAAATATAATGTTAAGTAAAAGAAATCAGACAGAAAATACATTCTCTATGATTTTATTAATAAAATAAAAAACAGATATGAATCAATATATGCTATCATATTTAGATATCAAGACAGTGGTTACTGTTTTTGAATGAGAAACCTGACCAAGAAGGGGCAATTGGGGTATTTCTATACTACACGTCATGTTCTGTATCTTGATCTTGGTTTCAGTTATACAGGAATGATTGAAAATGTATTGCTTACTCATAATGTCTACACTTTACTGGATGTATATGACACTATTACTACAATAACATTTTTTTCTATTTCAAGTGATTTTATTTTTAAATTATTTTTATTTTTCAATTAAATTTGACATATGTACAATAACACTTCATTGAGTAAATGTGGGTAGGAAAATAGGGTTTTGGAGTGTCAGCAATGTATGAATGCAGGCCTGAGTTGGGGGCTGCAATGGGGAGGAAGCACAGCATATTTTGGAATAAATTAAATTAATAAAATGTTAAGTATATGAGTATATAAGTATCTCCTATAGATTCTACCACTGGGCTTCACTGTGGACCTCTCCCAAGAACCATTTCATAGTGCTTTGGCATGAGCAGAAGATCAGCCTTAAATTGATATCAAGGTTTTCAGGGAGTTCTCTGGTGGTGCAGTCGCTTAAGGCTCCAGTGCTATCAGTGCTGCGGCCTGGGTTCAACTCCCATCTAGAGAGCTACCCACATACAAAAAAAAAGGCAAAAAAAAAAAGAAAAAGAAAAAAAGGTTTTCAGAGTTTTGAAAAGCTTATAGCCACTAATGCTACCTCAGAGAACTACGGTGGTACTTTCTAGGTTGCCAGCACTTCTACTCTTCTTAGTTTAACCTCCGTCTTTAAAAGAAAACAAACAAAAGCCCTCTAGATTAACTCATATCAGACATGAATTCAATTTGTGACTGTCAATAGCTAGTTTTCTTCTCTTCGGCTATTTCTTCTATAAAATGATGAATGATCTCCAATGTCTTCCAGTGACGTTATTCTCTGATTCTATATTGAGTCCTAGAATGATGCTAAGTAGAGTATATATTTATTTGACATTCACCATTAGAGCTAAGAAACACTGAAAATGAAAATTCATGGCTGAAGAAGCAGGACGCCATAAGAAGTCAGAAGTTTATCATTGTCCCTTGCAGACATTTTAACAATAATTTGTGTCTTCAGTACACGCATATCCTTTTAGTTACACAACTGCTCAATAATCAAGCATGAATTCCCTGTGGTAATTAGTGAGCATGCTTTGTATTGCAAAGTTGCAACGTATGAGAATTGGGATGGTTAATTATTGCTAAAATAAATGAAGAATTGAATATCCTGATCAGCCTTTGCAAATTGTGTCTTATTTTCCTTTTTAAGAAAACAGCAAATAAGAGCTTTTATTCCAGGTAGAAGACAATGCATATTGAATTTTCAAACTATTTCAACAGCTTTCATTAAAGGAGTTATATAACCTTAGAAATAGCCGAAAAATCTCAGTCCCAAAGTAATAGAGAATCTGAATGCTCTAATTACTTAAAATATTCAGCCACGGTGAAGCAGAACTGATCTAATGTCTGAATAACCAAGCAAAGTGGAAGCTAGGATTGTTTCCCTTAACAAAGCATAAGCAAGCCTTCTGTGCCAATAGCTGAGACCTTGCCACCTCTCCTGTCTCTCTAACAAAACATCTGAGGACTGGAAAATACATTAGCCTTTTATTAGCAGTCTCGCATTGATGTTTAGTTTACACGGAAAAAAAATACACTTTTAATGTAGTTTTTGTGCTATTAAAAAGACTTATTAGCACAGAAAAGTTAAGCTTACCAACCTGCTCTTTAAGACTCAATTCAAGTCCTGTCTCCTCTGTGGTAAAATCTTTTCTGATGAATTTTTCCCTCTTTACTCTTTTTTTTTCAGTTATTGTCTGTATCATGCAAATAGAATCTTATTGTTTAGTTTTGATATCACGAATTTTAGCACTTTAATATATATTTTCACGTTATTTATATAGTTTATGATTATAATTCTTGTGTCCCCAGCTAGTTTTCAAGTGCCTCAATAATAGGATTCTTTTTCTCTGCTTCCTATAATTCCCCACAACTCCTAGCATGCTTCTGGGCACAGAGAAGGTGCTTGATTAAAAGATTTATTAATCAATGTAGTTTGATGAAAAATGATCCAGAGTTACATGGACTGTGTGCAAATTTGAGAAAACAAATGTGATACTTGGATGTCTTGAAGGATGTGACATCCATGAGGATGTTTGATTAATGAATAAACTCATTTTCTCATCATTGGTAAGATGGCATTCAATATCAATATTAATGAAATAGGAATTTTTCTTTTAGAAGCATAACAGGTTAGTAATATTATGAGATAAAAAGTATACTCAAACTTGATGAAATTGATTTTTTGGTTGTCAGCATAATTTCTATTTTTTACTTTTATGAATTTCAAATACCTATGTATTCTTAGTTTCAATATAAGTTCACTTGTTCAGTTCACTTAGTTTACTTTAATAATAATTTCTATACAAATATAACAGAGCTATCTCCTTATAGTTATTGTCTTACAAATTCTAATAGGGTCTATGATAGTTAATTTTATGTGTCAACCATGATTAATACAGGGTCTCAGGTATACTTGGCCTTGTAAAGAACTACTCATGTCTGACACCTACCTTATTTCAAGGTGGCTTAGCACACTGTCACATCAAAAGTAAATAACCCTACCAGAGCATAATTTGACTTAAATTTCACATATCAGCTCTCATCCTCCAGTTTTCCTGGGACTGACAACCACTGCCTATTTACTTGCACAGATTGTTAACTGCACTAAAGCACCAGGATGAGGAGGGAAATGGAGTTTGGCATGGAGCTCTACTGCCGGGGGAACACGAGTCTTTTAATAATTTGCACAAAGGAACTATATGAGCTAGCAGTGGTTCTGGTTTGACCATGGCTCCGTTTTTATTTTTGGTTTAGTGTTAGCCTAGATCACTATGTATAACAAAACTTCCTTTCAAATGACCTCTCTCTACTCTCTCTACTTGGCTTTTCCTGTGACCACCTAGACAAATTTCCTTTATTGCACTGTGGCCACTGGCCTCCTGATTATTTGTTACTATCATACTATTTTGGTGGAAAGTTTCAGGCACTTTATTACAATTAAGTCTTTTTCATTTTACCCTCAAATAAGATTTTTCCACTCTTCAGAAACTGCCCTTGAGATTTCATTTGCTGTCACCAAATAATATTAGTGTGCTACAGTTAGTAATTTCTCTAAAACTGAAAATAATTGTTCTGCATTTGAAGTCTCAAGCAGAGACTTTTCAGATTCATTATACATAAAAGTAGATCTTTTGAACCCAAATGATAAGTCTCTGCAAACATTAAATAAATGTTCAAAACTGCAATACTTTCAAAGTCAGCTTTTCTTAATAGCAATTAAATATTAAGATAAAGGATATATCTGGGATGAAGAAGCTTTTACTACTACCTATCACAGATTATTTGCTTTTATTAATTTTAACACAAAATAATGTATGTTCCTTGTGACAAAATTCAAATAATACATAAACGTAGAGAATAGGAAGTTAAAACCCTTTTTATTTTTATTTATTTTTATTTATTTATTTTTTGGAGGTAATTAAGTTTATTTTTTTATTTTTTTAATTCATTTTTAGTGTTAGACTTATTGGGGTGACATCTGTTAGCAAGGATTACATAGGGTTCAGGCATACAATTCTACAGTGCATTGTCAGCTTGTTGTATAATAAGTTCACCACCTAATGTGACTTCTCTTTCCATCACCTTATATTTAGCTTCCCCCCTCCTCTCCCACCCCCTCACCTTTCTCCCCTCCCTAACCCACTTGTCCCCAAATAAAAACCTTTTTATTCCATTGACCTAGCCAGCCCTACATTAAAGGGATAACTACTGTAAAAAGATTGCTCTGTTTTTTTCCAGACTTTTTCTATGCACATTCAAGTATATATGAGGGGGGAATCCCAAAAAACCGGTATTTATTTATTAAAAGATTGTGTATTCATTCCTTTTTTTTTTTTTTTTGGTTGGGTCCCTGAGCAGGGATCGAACCCAGGTCACAGTGGTGAGAGCGCCAAAGCCTAGCCACCGCATCACCAGGGAACCCCTGTGTATTTATTCTTAATGTTTAAACTTCACTCACCTTCAGAGTACTGTCCTTTTGATTCAATACACCTATCGAGATGCTTTTTCCACTACTCAAAACATATTTTGAACTTATCAATTTTGATGCTTTTTAGTGTTTCTGCCATTTTTGTTTGTTTGCTTCACCTCTTCCACATGGGCAAAATATTTCCCTTTGAGGACTTTCTTTTCATCGGGAAACAAAAACATCGCTTGGGCAAGACTAGATAAATAGGAATGGTGGGGCATGGGGGTCATGCTGTTTTTGGTCAAAAACTGCTGAACACTCAGCATGGTGTAGGCAGGTGCATTGTCATGCTGCACGTTGTTTGTGTAAGTCACCCATCATGAAATGGGGAAACACGTTGAAAGAGTCTCCCCCCAAAAAAATCACTGAAGCCAAATGCAGCCTCTCACAACGCCAGCTGGTACACTGATGAAAATGGGTTCCTAGAACACTCAACTAGCAGGGAAAGATTGTCCTACAAGGGGCCTGCACTCCACAAGATAATTCTGGGTTTTTTTTGGCGGGGGTTGTCCCCTCTCATATGTTTGGCTATTTTCTTCACAAAATATTCTTTGCTTTTTTAATTATAAAAAATGCTGTGTGATATATTTACGGTTCTGTGAATGATTCTTTTTTAACATATTATCAAGGGCATAGAGAATTTGCTTTTTTATTGGCATCATGGCATTCCATAGTCCGAATGTACCCTAATTTATTTAACAAATTATTATTTTGGACATTAGATTATTTCTCACCTTTTGGTGTTACAAATAATGTTTCATCAACATTCTCATACAAATACCTTATATTCATTTTCTATTGCTGTATAAGAAATTATAACAAAATTAGCAACTTAAACCAAGACCAGTTTATTATCTCACAATTTCCATGAAGGCCTAACTAAGAAAGCATCTGCTTCCAAGCTTTCTCAGATTGATGTCAGAATAACACTTCTTGTGGCTATATGACTGAGGTTCTTATTTTCTTACTGTCTATTGGCCGGGACCATTCTCAGCTCCTGAATGCCACTCTCAGATTCTTGTCACATGGTGCTCTCCATAGACCCCCCTCTCACTTTGAATCTCTCTGATGTCAGGAGGAGCTCAATCTCTGTATAACGTTCAACTAATTAGGCCTGGCTGATCTAGAGAATCTTCCTTTTGATTATCTTCAAAGTCAACTGACTAATAACACAATCACATGAGTTATTCCCATTATATTCATAGGTCTTTCACACACTAAAGACCTTGAAGGTTGTCTTAGAATTCTGCTTATCACATACCCTTAGACACTTATGTAAGTTTATCTGTAGGACAGAGTCACTGAAGTAGAATTGGTTAGTCAAAATATATGAGCAATAGAAATTTTTATTTACAACTAACTTTCAAAATGTTGTATCTCTTTATACACTCAACAAAGCATAACAGATTATTCTAACCCCACTCTTACATATTAGAATGTGAGCACCATAAGGACAGGTATATTTGCTTATTTTGTTCATAGTAGTACCAAAATATCTAGACTAGCTCTTGGCATATAGTAGATATTCAATACTCATAAGTATTAATGGATTAGATGGCTAGGTATCAAGAATATACCTTGATTAGAATTATAATCTTAATAGTTCTCTCTAAACTTAACATATCACCCGGATTCACAGTGATTTCTCTGATAACTGTCACCTGTACAGACATGAGTATTTCGTCATTATTTTATTGAACAACCCTGTTTAACAACTTTCCTAACAATCTTTTGCTAACTTTATAGCAATTTTATTCTGTTTTAAAGCATTTATCCCTTTTTTTCTGCTCTAAAAGCTGCTGTTACATTTACCCTTCAGAGAAAGACTCCGAATATCTCTCTATTTGAAGAAATAGTAAAGCAGTACTATTTTTTTCTCAGTTAATACTTGCCTCCGTCAGTGGAAAAAAGAGTGGCGGTAATGGTGGCATCCCTCTTCTAGACTTTCTTAGCTGCAATTTTGTATAGTTTCATCTCTAAGCAGAGATATGCATTCTTACCTCTGTTAGTTTATTTTATTCATAACCCCTAAAAGAATGGCTTAAAAATACACATTATTTTCAACTAGAAAGAGGCTAGATTCATGAAAACAGCACTTGAACAAAAAATTAAAAGGAAACATTTTGCTTTTTAATTTCAATAAGCCAAGAGGGTTAATAGAACAAAGGTGGAGTATGTAGTACATAAACATCTAACCACTACCTTGTACTCCTGAAGCTAATACAATATTGTATGTCAAATGTAATTGAAAAATAAAAACAAATAGTTAAATATAAATAAATAATAAATGCATCAGCCCTCAGTCTGCCATGTATTTGCAAAAATTTTACTCCTGATTGTAATTTGCCATTAAATTTTGGTTATTTTTCAGTACATGAACACGTGTTTCAATTGTATGCATTTATTTTATAACTGTAAATAGTCAAATTACAATATTTGCTTTGTCATTATTATAATTTATACCCTATAAATTCAATACATTCTGTTGTTTTACTGTGGCCATGTGCCTTCTTTTAATGTTCCCTTGTCAGTAATTAAGAATTCTTTGTTTAAAAGGTTTTTGGTGTCTGAATTCCCTTTAAATATTTTAAATAACCTAAAAAAAACCCCTATCAATTTCTGCATATAGTGCATTTTCAAAGGCTGTATAATGTAGCTACATTATTTTGATTTTCTACTTTATGACTAACTGAATATACATGCACAAAGACATTTTATACAACAGCTAGACAAGTAAAATATTAAACTCACACTGCTGGTTGCTAATATTTTTTTTTCTTTATGACAGATGTCAAGTTGTCAGAATGGCAATGTACATTACCACAGTTACCAATTACTAATAGAAATCACAGTTAGTGTGAATTCAATTTGCACACATCTTTATTAGAGAAAGACACAAATAATAACTTACCAAAAGAAAATACTTTATTATGAATCATTAGTATTTAATCCTTCTTAATGCTAGGAACATAGAAATTCTCCTGAAAATTAAAAAAAAAAAATGTTCTCCCTATGTAAGAGTTAGCCCAGACCTCTTATATTACTTCCATGGGGATTCTTCACAAGAAATAAACTTTTATTTAGCTAAATCCAGTGGCCCCACCTCAGATTGCTTAATTCTCAGCTGTATTATTGTCTACATTTCAAATTTTTATTTCTCTGTTTTGTTCCCAGGTTTTCCTTCTTTTACATGAAGTACAATTGAAAAAGCACTGGATTTAGAATTTTAAAAAATCCATCATTAAAATCTGAACTATCGAATTCTAGTTTTGTGATCTTGGTCTAGTTACAAATTTTTTCTGGGCATTACTATCATCACAAAGCTGTTATGGTAATAATTACAGAGATCACATATGTAAAAACACCAAAGCTAGCACACAGTGACTAACTACTAAATGATGTTGAATCTAAATTTGAAATTATCCATTGACTTTTGGAAGGCACCATGGTTTAGTCCTAAGCTCTCTATTCTTTTTTCTCTAAATTCATCCTCTTCCACAAAATACTTGTTCAAAATCTAAATGGCACCTGTCAGATCTCTTTCTATATTGCCCCAAGAAGAGTGGCCCACCATTACTAGGGGCCCAATTTGCTAGAAAATCAACCTGCATTTGCTGATATTTTGCTTTTAAAGTATTCCCCAAAGAGTTCCCTGGTGGTGTAGTGGCTTAAGGCTTTGGTGTTGGAGCTGTCAACGCTGCGGCCTAGGTTCGATTCCCAGCCAGGGAACTACCCACATGCTACCAAAAACAATATTTCCTATTATGTATGTTTAATTGCACCTAATATTAGATAACTTTTTGAGCTCAAAGGCTATGGTTTCTGTTTTTGCAGGAGTTGCTGTAAGCATAATAAAATGAATGAGGCCCTCCATAACATGTAATGAAGGGACTTCTTAAATAAATGGTGCAACATTTTGTCTATTTGCGGATTTGATTTCGCTAATATGACAAACATTAATCAAAAATAATAAAATCATTCTGCATTTTCATTAGCTTAAATGATGTACAAGTATAGTTTTCCTGCTATGACTACTCACAGGAAGGGCCAGTGGACTGTAAAAGGGAAGGATAGGTCACAGGAGGTAAATCAGCCTAGTAAGGGATTGCTAGTGAGCAGTAAATGAGAAAGAGTCAAACAAGCTGCCAAAGGAAAATAATGTGTGGCGAAGTTGGAGGAGGTCTTATTTTTATAGTTCTAATAAGTAAATGACAGCATTCTATGTTTATTTACTAGTCTATCAGCATTTTTCTCAATGAAAATTTATAGTTTGACCTCTGTATACCACTTAGGTAGGCCTCATCATGCTGCTTCACTGCTTGCTCCTTTAGCAGCCATTAAAAGGAGGGAACTGGCTGGGTGGGGTGGGAGGTATAAGGAATTTATAATCTGGGGGAAAGAGTTCATCATTTTTGGCACTGTCTGTGCTCTCTGGGCTCGTATGTCTATTTCCTTGGCCACGTTAGGAAGGTATTGCATCATTATTTCTTCAAATAGGTTTCAATTTCTTGCTCTCTCTCTTCTCTTGCTGCACCTATGATGAGATGGTTGGTATGCTTGATGTTGTCCCATAGGCCCCTTAAACTAGCCTCATCTTTTTGGAATCCTTTTTCTTTTTGTAGTTATGATTGGGTGCTTTCTGCTACCTTATCTTTCTTCATCTAGTCTATGGTTAATTCCATTTAATATATTCCTTATTTCAGTTTTTGTATTCTTTATTTCTGATTTTTAAAAATATTTTCTATGTTCATTTTTATGTTTCCTATCTCTTTGTTGGAGTTCTCCCTGAGATCATTGAGTACCATTATAACCAGTATTTAAAACTCTGCATCTGATAAATTGCTTATCTTATTTTTGTTTGGTTCTTTTTCTGGAGCTTTGTTCTGATATATATCTTTTTCATTTGAAACTTTTTTTTGTCTCTCCATTTTGGCTGTCAACCTGTGATTGTTTTTGTGTTACATAGAGCTTCTATGTCTCCTGGTCTTAGTAGAGTGCCCTTATATGTAGGTGTACTATGGGGCCCATAACACAGTCTAACTGATCATCTAAGCCAGATGCTTCAGATGTGTCCCTTGTATGGGTTGTGTGTGCCCTCCTGTTGTAGTTGAGCATTGGCTGCTATTTGCACAGCAATGGGAGAGGTTGAGCCTCAGACTGATTGATTGTGAGGACTTGCTGTGACTACACTGGAGGAACTGTTATGTATATACAGATCCTGCAGAATTGGATTTGTTTTAGCAGAGCTCTGTATGCTGCCCAGTCTTCCCTTTGGGTGTTCTTTGTTTGGTTGGTTTTTTTGTGGAAGCACTTGTGTGGTGCTCTGGTGGGGTCTGAAGCTGACTATCAGATGTGTTTGTTCTGAGGCCTCTTGAGAGGAGCTCTGTTGCAGGCCAATGAAACCTGCTGCCTATGTCCTGTCCAAGGTCTCGGTATGAACTGCAAAGTGATCTGCAAATTGTTGTTACTTGTGGTGGGATTAGAAATGCCTGGGAGAGGCTAAGCTGCAATCTGAGGCTGCCTGCCTGTAGTGCCAGGCTTGAGACTATTTAGCAAAAGGTACAGCCCATGCCAAGGCCAGATGCTGCTTGTTTGGGGTTTGTGACCTTTTCAGATATTTTAGAAAAGTCTGCAGCATGAGCCAAGACAGGTCATTTGTATGGAAAAATCACTGGAAGTGGCTTGGGTGGCCTGCTAGTACGGTGGAGCGGTGTCTGAGAGAATCACCAGTGCTGAATGGTGTTAGCCAAGTTAATGGAGACTTCAATATGACACCTGCCTGTGTCTTCACATTGAGTGGTGTGAGGGGTCAACAAAGGAGTAATTGGCTTTTGCTAGCACTACTGTGTGGGGAAAAGCTGCCCCCCAGCCCTTACCCTGAAGCCAAATATTTCTCTTCCTCCCCGTATGTCCCTAGCACCCTTTGCAATGTTGTTCCAAAGCTTGATCTCAAAGCGAGTGAGTCTGTCAGCAGGTAAGTCCATACGGGTCCTTTAAAAGGAGCGCATGGGACTCCAGCCTCCTTCTTTCTCATTCAACCACAATCTCTGCTGGCTTTCACAGCCAAGAATTGTGAAGACTTCTTTCCCCAGCACTGAAACCCTGGGCTGGGGAGCCCAGTTTGAAGATGAGACCCATCATCACTCCTGAGGGAGGGGACCTCTGCAACTGAGATATTTCTATTTTAATCAACTGCCACACCATGTGTGTGGAGCCTGCCTGTTCTGCTTCTCCACCCCTCCTACCAGTCTCAAGGTGGCTTGTACTGTTAGACCCCAGTTATAGGACTTCTGTTCAGCTAGACTTCAGGCAATTGTCAATGATGGTTGTTTTGTAGTTTAGTTGTAATTTTGATTTTGTGAGAGAAGGCAAGAATAGCATTTACCTACTATGCCATCTTGGCTGGAACTCCTCAGAATAGTAATAAGATTTCTATACTCCAGTGGGTCTCCAGATAAGGCAATATGAAAAATGTGCATGGAAGGAACATGATCAATCTAGCCATAAACTATTTAGGTTTGCTAAAGTGTTACACAAGTCTTCAAATAAACAAATGAAGAGATTTCCTTATTTGGTCTTTTCTATATTCCTCTGTTCCACCCCCCTCAAATCTCATCAGTTCTGAAGAATTTCTGCACAAAAATGGAGAATCATAGAATAAATGGGATTGTCTACCACAAGCTGCCCTTGTACCTTTTAACTAGCTAAGATAAATGATAAGAAGGATCATTTTTCTTTTGCAGATAAGGAGTTTTTCACAGCAGTTTCCTGGATAAATAACTTGATTTGACTGCAGAAAAAATCATTCTGATCATTAAACTATATTTTTTAACACATCAGGACTGATCCTCAATGAGTACTTAAAAATTCTATTTCCTCTGACTGCTTTCTTCCCCCGAGAGAAAACATTTTACTTATTATTCATTTTCATTTTCCACTATCTAAACCTTAATGGCATGTTTTTGCTTTCTTTTCCTCATGCTGATAACTAATTCAAATAAGAAGTTATTTATTGTATGTGTGATGAAAAATATACATAAAATGTCAGGAAGCTTGCAATTTTTACAAATACCACCCTGTGAGGGAAATCTTGTCTTGAAACTTCAATAATCCATTGATTATAAAAATACTCTGCAGTTTTCTTCAGGTTAAGCATACTGAAAATGGTTCATTATTTTTGCTTACATGTTCTGATGAAATTCCTCTTTTTTCTCATCTCTTCTGAAATAGTGTCTTTACAATAGAAACATTCACAAAAATGTGAATATTGTAGGCTATTCTATATATTTTTGTCTTTGACTTTTAGACTTTCCATTAATTAGATAAAACAAAGCCTTTTCGCTATATTTTCTTAGGCCAGGTCATCATAGTCAGAACTGTTGACCTTGTAGCTATTTAAAATCTCTGTAAAGAACAATGAAGATGTAGTAAATCTAGAGGCTATTTTCATAAAAAGTAGAATAAAGGAAGTCTCTAATCAAACATACAAGTCCAGATAGTCATCAGGCTCTCGCATTCAATGTGATATTGTGTTCAAGGCAAATAAGGGATTTTAAGGACATGGACGAATAATGATACTATTCTTAGATTTTTGCTGTTTTCATATCTATAACAAATATTAAAGTCTAGCTCACAGAAGCCATAGATAGTACCCTTTAAGAAAAATGTAGTTCTGTAACTGTACTTTAGCTATGTTTGCCTTTTTTAAAAAATTAGCAAGAATTCGCAGCATTGTTTTGCCCATGCAAAACAGGCAGTGACCAAACATGGGTTCCTCTGTAGCTTCTACCAGGTAGCTCCTGGCCAGTCACAGAAAACAGCTGAATCTAGCCTGCAAGACAGCACCTCTCAAGAGGTCCCAGAACCAACACATGCGGAGGCAGCCTTCAGACAACAGAACACCATGCAATTAGCCACAAAATGGGCACACTCAAATGCTGATCTGAGCAGGCACCAAAGCCCATTGTGGTCAATTCTACTCTATGGATTCAGCCTCCCCACAGCGTCTCATAAACTGTGGGTGTGGCTAATCCTTATAGCTAGTCAGCCTGAGGGTCCTTCTATCCCACTGACGTGCCAACAGCAATCAAGGCTCAATTACAACAGGGAGTCCCACACAAGGGACACTCCTGGAGCACGCAGCATAGGTGACCAGGGAGACTGTGCCACCAGACCCCACAGGGCACCTACTACATAAGGCCACCTGACCAAGACTGGGAGATATAGTGGATCTACATAGCACATTCAAGCCAACACATAGAGGCAGCCAAAATGAGAAAACAAAGACACATTTCAAATTTTTAAAAAATTAGGAAAAAACTCTAGAAAAAGAACTAAAAGACTTCTCCTGGATATTTATTCAAAGAAATATATAATACTTAATTTGAAAAAATATATGCATCCCTATGTTTATTGCAGCATTATTTATGATAGTCAAGGTATGGAAACAACCGAAATGCCCATCAATGAACAATTGGATAGAAAAGCTGTGGTATATTTACACAATGGATTATTATCCAGACATAAAGAAAACTAAAATTTTACCTTTTGCAACAACATGGATGGAACTAGAAGTTATCATGCTAAGTGAAATAAATCAGACTGAGAAAGACAAATGCCATATGATCTCACTTATATGTGGAATCTAAAGAACAGAATAAACGAACAATCAAAATAGAAAAAATATCCATGGTCACACACAATAGTTTAGTGGTTACCAAAGGGTAAGGGGGGAATGAGATGGGGGAAGAGAAAGGGAGATTCAAATATATGTTAATGGAAGTAGAACTGACTCTGGGTGGTAAGCACACAATGCAAAACATAGACAGATGATTTATAGAACTGTACACCTGTAACCTATGTAATTTTGCTAACCAATGTCATCTCAATAAATTTAATAATAAAAATAACTAAAAGAAATGGCGGTAAGCAAGCTACCAGATACAGAGTTCAAAACATTGGTTATAAAAATGCTTATGATCTCATTCAGAATTTCAACAAAGAGATAGGAAACATAAAAATGGATATAGAAGCCATAGAAATGAACAAGTAAAAAATGAAGAATACAATAACTAAAATGAAGAATAAAGTAGAAGGAAGCAACAGCAGATTACATGAAGCAGGGGAACGAATCAGTGACTTGAAAGACAAGGAAGCAGAGACAACACTCTCTCCACCTAAATATATGAAGCAAATATTGACCAACATGAAAGGAGAGATGGACAGTAATACAGTCATAATACGAGACTATAACACTCCATCAACACCAATGGACAGATCTTTCAAACAGAAAAATAAACAAGGACATAGCAACCTTAAATGCTAGACTAGACCAGATGGATTTAATTGGTATTTGTAGAGTATTTCACTCAAAAGCAACAGAATATACTTTTATTTTTTTCATGAGCACATGGAACATTTTTCAGGATAGATCACATTAGGCCACAAAACAATTGTCAATAAGTTTAAGAAGATCGAAGTCATATCAAGTGTCTTTTCTAACCACAAAGGTATCAAACTAGAAATCAATTACCAGAAAAAAACTGAAAAACAACCAAATGCAAGGAGGCTAAATAACATACTACTAAATGATGAATGGGTCAACAATGAAATCAAGGGAAAAAAATCGAAAGGTACTTTGAGATAAATGAAAATGAAAACACAATGACCTAAAATCTATATGAAACAGTAAAACCAGTCCTAAGAGAGAAATGCATAGGAATAAAGTCATCCTTCAACAAACAAGAAGAATTTCAAATATACAATCTAGCCTTACACTTTCTGGTACTAAAAAATAATAGTAAACAAACCCCAAAGTCAGTAAAAGGAAGAATATGATAAAGTCAGAGTGAAAATAAACAAAATAAAGTCTAAGAAAACAATACAAAAGATCAATGAAACCAAGAGCTGATCTTTTGAAAAGATAAAAAAAAAAAAAAGATAAATGCTTAGCCAGGCTTATCATTAAAAAAAGAGAGAGAATCCAAATAAATAAAATCAGAAATGAAAGAGAAGTGGCAACTGACAACACAACAAATTAGACAATCTGGAAGAAATGGATAAATTCCCATAAACATACCATCTTCCAAGACTGAATCAAGAAGGAATTGAAAAATCTGAACCCACAGATCACTACTAACAAAATCAAGTCAGTAATAAAAAAAACTCTTGACAAACAAAAGTCTTGGACCTGTTGGCTTCAAAAGTGAATTTTATTAAATATTTCAAGAGGAATTGACACCTATCCTTCTCAAGTTATTACAAAACATTTAAGAGGAAAGAAGGTTTATAAGCTCATTTTATGAGGCCACCAATACTCTAATTGTGAACCCAGACAGAAACATTACAAAAAATATAATTATAGGCTGATATTCTCAATGACTGTAAATGCAAAAATCCTCAAAAAATATTAGCAAACTGAATTCAGGAATACATTTAAAATATTATACATTAGGACCAAATGGGATTCATTTCTGCGATGTATGGTTTCTTCAATATTTTCAAATCAATTAACGTGATACAACATGTAAACAAAATGAAAGGTAAATATCACATATATGATGATATTAATAGATGCAGAAAAAGTTTTTGACAAAATCAATCATCCATTTATGATAAAAAGACTCAGCAAAGTGGGACTAAAGGAAACACACCTCAACCATAATAAGGGCAATATATGACAGATCTACATCTAATACTATACTCAATGGGGAAAAGCTAAAAGTGTTTTCTTTAAGATCAGGATCAAGACAAGAATGTCCACTTTCACCACTTTTATTCATCATAGTATTAAAGAGTCCTAGCCACAGCAATCAGAGAAGAAAAATGAAATCAAAGGCATCCAAATTGGAAAGGAAGAAAAAAAACTGTCATTGTTTACAGATAACATGATGCTGTATATAGAGAACCCTAACAATTCCACTGAAAACTATTAGAATTGATAAATGAATTTAATAAAGTAGAGAATACAAATTAATATTAAAAATCAGTTGCATTTTTATATACCAATAATGAACTATTGGAAAGAGAAATTAAGAAAACAATGCCATTTATAATTGCATCAAAAAATACCTAGGAATAAATTTAACCAAGAAGGTAAAAGACTTATACTCAGAAAACTATATGACATTAAAGAAAGAAATTGAAGAAGGTACAATTAAATGTAAACATATACTGTGCTTCTGTATAGGAAAAAATAACATACTTAAAATGTCTATAGAATACAAAGCAATTAATAGATTCAGTTCAATCTGTATCCAAACAAAAATTATATTTTTCACATAATTCAAACAAACAATCTTAAACTTTATGCTGAACTATAAAAGACTCCAAATAGCTACCAAAATTTTAAGAAAGAAACAAAGTTATAGGTACAATGCTACCTGATAGCAAATTATACTACAGTGCTATCATAATTAAAACAGCATGGTACTGAAATAAAAACAGATTCATAGATTAGTAGAAGAGAATAGAGAACCAATAACTAAATCCATGCCTATATGGTCAATTGATTTATGACAAAGGAGAAAAGATTATACAATGGGGTAAAGACACTCTATTCAATAAGTTATGTTGGAAAAAACCGGACAGATACATGCAAAAAAAAATGAAACTGGACCACCTTCTTACACTATAACAAGTATAAACTCAAAATGGACTAAAGACTAAAATGTAAGACCTGAAACCATAAAATTTCTAGAAGAAAACATAGGCAACAAAATCTCCAATACTGTTTTTAGTAATATTTTTTCTGATATATGTCCTCAATCAAGGGAAACAAACAAAACAATAAACAAATGAGGCTACATCAAACTAAAAACTTTTGCACAGCAAAGAAAACAATCAACAAAATGAAAAGACAGACTACTGAGTAGGAGAAGATATTCACCCGTGACATATTAACATCCAAAATTTATAAAGAAGTCATGCAACTCAACACCAAAAACACAAACAATCTAATTAAAAAATGGGTAGAAGATCTGAATAGGCATTTCTCCAAAGAAGGCATACACATTGCCAATAGATATATGAAAAGATGCACAATGTTGCTAATCATTAGAGAACTTCAAATTACAACTACAATGAGATATCTCACACCTGTCAGGATAGCAATTATGAATAAAACAAAAACCAAAATGTAAGGAGGAAAGGTGGGAGAGGAGGGAGGGGAAGCTAAATATATGGTGATGGAAAGAGAAGTCACATTAGGTGGTGAACTTAGTATACAACAAGTTGACAATGCACTGTAGAATTGTATGCCTGAAACCTATGTAATCCTTGCTAACAGATGTCACCCCAATAAGTCTAACAATAAAAATAAATTAAAAAACAAAACAAAAAGTGTTGGTGAAGATATGGATAAAAGGGAACTAATGCACACTCTTGGTGCGATTTTAAATTGGTACAGTCACTGTGGAAAATAATTTTGTGGTTCCTCAAAAAATTAAAAATAAAACTACCTTAATACCCAGCAATTTCACCTCTGGGTTTTTATCCAAAAAATTCCAAAACAGTAATTCAAATAAGTATGCAAGCCTATGTTCACTGCAATGCTATTCTATAGCCAACGTATGGAAGCAACCTAAGTGCCCATCAATAAGTGATTAGATAAATAATAAATTGTACATATATATAATGGAATATTATTCTGTCATAAAAAATGAATGAAATCTTACCATTTGAGACAACATGGATGGAGCCAGAACGTATTATGCTAAGTAAAGTAAGTCAGAGAAAAACAAATACCATATGATCTAATTTCATTAATTCAGTTTATTGGGGTGACTTGGTTGGTAAAAGTATACCTTTTCAAGTGTACAATTCTATAATACATCATCTACATATTGCATTGGTGTTCACCACCCAAGAGTCAGTTCTCCTTCCATCACCATATATTCGACTTTATTTTCCCTCTTCTACCACCCCCCTACCCTTTTATGCTCTGGTAATCACTAAACTGTAGTCTGTGTCTGTGAGCTTTTGTTGCTTTGTCTTGTTCCTTTGTTGCTTTCGGTTTTACACCCCACATATGAGTAAAAGCGTATGGTTCTTCACTTCTTCTGTCTGACTTATTTGCTTAGCATGGTAATCTCAAGATCCATCCCTGTTGTCACAAATGACCCTATTTCATCTTTTCTTACGGCTGAGTAATATTCCATTGTGTATGTGTACCACAGGTTCTGTATCCAGTCATCCTTCAAAGTACATTGGTTGTTTCCATGTCACATTGGTGAATAATGCTGCAGTGAACATAGCAATACATATATCTTTATGGATAAATATTTTCAGATTCTTTGTGGACTCTAAAAAGCAAAATAAATGAATAAGCAAAACAAAAACAGACTTACAGATACAGAAAACAAACTAATGGTTGCCAAATGGGAGAGAGATTGGGGAGCTGGATGAAAAAAGTGAAGGGATTAAGAACAAAGAGTAGTTATAGAATAATCATGGGGATGTAAAGTACAGTATAGGGAATATAGTCATAATATAATAACTATATATAGTGTCAGGAGCATACTAGAGTATTCAGGGCTCACTTCATAAATTATATGAATGTCTAACCACTATGCTGTACACCTAAAATTAATATATAATATTTAATGTCAAATATAATTGAGAAGTAAAAATGAAAAAAGTAAAGACATAAGTAAATGAATAAATAAATAAATACATATATAAGTAAATATTAGCAGAAATACCAACCAAAGTAAGAATAAAAACTTTGGGTTGTTTCTTTTTTTTACCTCTGCTTTAACTTTTATCACATAAACTCTGTGATAAAAAAAATTAATCTCTTTGAGTACTGCCTTTTTTATTATTTAATGCTGTATTATAGGTTCAGATTAGATGATAAAGAGCTGTGCCCTTGTGAAACATTGTCTGTTTAGATGTGAGTGTAAGAGTTAGGTGATCATAGTGGCACACGTAGTTGTTCATTATGGAACTGCTCTGTTGCCAATAAGTCAATTTCCTTGGTAGAAAGCAATACACATTGAAGGCAGATTTGGCCTAGAACCAGAACTGAATGGAACAAACCCAAGTTAAGAAAGTTTGTCATGGTAAATTTATGAAATACATCTGTTCTTTCCAAAACCCAGAGGAGCTGAGCAATGATTGTATATCACATAAGGCATTCCAAGTGGTTTAATTTAGATGAGATCTCAGTGTGGTGACAAGCTTTGAAATGCAGCTCAGAGAACTCTTATCTGGCTGTACCACCACAGGTGGTCAGATACCCACTTATGCTTTTGGTTTTTGTTGCTTTTAGTTTTTTATGGATTTGCTTGTTTTTTATAACTTGATTTAAATGTTTTAATATAATTTATTCCTATAATAAATTAAAACAACATACTGAATTACAAAGTTTCTTGAGGCCCTGTCCTCAATTCCAAATGTAAAGTTCCTTAAATATTTGTGTATTCTCCATACTTTTCTTATTTATTTATTTTTTAAAAATCTTTGTCTCTTAAAAAAAAGCCTTCTTGTTATCTGCGGTATACAGTGCTAATTGCCTACTCATTATCAATTTTCTTCATTTATTATCTACAGAACTCCTACTTATTTCAGGAGGACAAAATCTTTAGCTCAAAGCAAAACAAAACAAAACAAAAACAAACACACTTGACTTTCTAGACCCCTTGCAGTCTTGTGATTCAATTCTGGTCAAAAAGATATATGGACCTTTTATTGGATGGGATCCCAGGGAAATTGTAGTTGTCCTGATTAAGAGCCAAAACTCAATTGGCATGCATTTTTGACACACCCCCTTTTCCTTTTCTCTGTAGCCATTCAGTGAGCACAAAGACAGATGTCTGGATCTCTGATTACATTGTACCACTGCCACGACAGTTCTCAATAGCTACCTCTAGAAGTCTTATTACATGAGAAAATAAAACTTAGGTATTCAAGCACATTACTGGTATTTTCTGGTACTAAAGCTTAGCACTATTAACTGATAGAGAAACCATGTTCCTCTCTGTGGTTTTCAAAGTTCTGGAAACTCCTCAGATGGAAACTACATGTATCTAAACTGTTGACAGTCTAGCTCTGATCCTTACAGAAAACGTTTCATAATTCCTGAGCTATCTATGCAAAAACAAATCTATATGGCAAGACAGTAAGGGGCTGATAGGAAGACTTGCTGCTTTGGGATATATATGAACTGATCAGAGATTCCTGAAGTTTCATGGTTTCATTTCTGGTCAGAGGAAAACCTGTGGAGGAAAGGAAGGGTCCTTTGGTGCCTCACTCACCCTACAACAGAGATAGACCTTAGACTACAATACCAAGATAAATAGCTGTGGTGAAATATTTTATTCTAATATTCTACTGAGGGCTAAACTTTTGTTTTTCCTTCCTAAGAAAAGATTTCTAGAAAGGATATGATTTAATATATTGATATAAATTTTTCCTGGTAGAAGTGTAGGGGTCTGTGACACCAGGTGAAGGGGCTATTCTGAATTAGAGAACCATTCTCTGGTGGCTAAACTCACCTATACTTGGTACTGTTATTAAAAATGTGAAAAGAGAAAAGTTTTATTTCACTTCATATTGACCCGGTGGTCATTTTTATGATTTTTTAAGGACTAAAACATATTTGCTAGCAAAAGTCTCTCTTTTAGCATTTAGCTGTCTAGCATGTCTAACCTTTATTTTGAGATAAAATTATGGTTCTAAAACTCTGCTAGACCCTCAATATTTCTTGGCAATCATTGTATTTATGGATAGTCAACCAAATGAGACCTTATGTGGCTGTTCCAAATTTAATGAGTATCTTCCAGGAACCTATATCATGTCTTGTTCCTTGCCTCATAGTTCCTAATTTCAAAATATATTACAAAGCTATGGTAATTCAAACATTATTGTACTGGTATAGCAACAGACATCAGGGAACATGAGAAAAGTGGCAGTGCTCTTTGAAACCTCCCCGGGAAATTACAACAAAGTTAACAGCTATAATTCACCAAAAGATTCCCTATACAACACACAAACACAGCTGAGAGATCTACGCATCACACTGAAATACCTAAAGGGGGACAAATTTAGGAGGAGGGAAGGGGGGTGTACAGAGACAGGGGCTGTGAGATGATGCAGCCCAGAGCTCACTGCAGTCCCAGGAGAGGGAAAAAGTGAAATTGCAGGTGTACCTCTGTGGCCTCCAAACCTGCCTGAGAAATCAGCATATAATATGGCTGAGCCCAGTGATCCGACTGAACCCAGCAATCCGGACTGGGAAAGCAGGGCAAAGACTGAATACAGAAGTGTGAAATCCTCACTGTCCTCACTGCCAGGCAAAAAGCAAAGACACGGAGCCTTATCACCTCTCGCAACCCTGCCAGAGCTCACCTCCACACCCTCCCAGTGTTTCCGTGGGCCCCAGAAGACACTTTGGCAGTGAGTATCAGGTTGAAGAGCAGAATATCTACAGCTCTGAGAACTTGAGAGACAGCATCTGAGCAGCAGATAAACAGTATAGCTGATTTTGGTGACAGGAAAGAGCTGTAGGGGGAAGTCAGCTGTGGCCTAGCAGTCCATCATTGCCCAGAGCCACAAAAATTCATAAAAATGAACCTAATGGTCATTTTAATGAATTTTTAAGGACTAAAACATATTTGCTAGCAAAAGTCTCTTTTTCGCATTCAGCTTTTTAGCATGTGCTGCCTGCCACCTCTACCAGCCCACCCCGCCCCCACCTCACCCAGCTGAATCCGGTGGGAGCAACCTGGGTAGCTGAGACATACAAGTCATTGAGGTTCCAAAGACTCAGAACCCTATCTCCTGCCAAATCCTTCCATGGAGGCGGTGTCCTAAGATCAAGGTGACCCATTCACAGAGAAGACCACATCCCATGATCTCTCCCACTGCTTGAGAAAATAAAATACGGCACTGCAAAAGAGGAAATAAAATGCTGTAGTGCCACCTACTGGAATGCAAACAAAACGACCTCTTTATATCCACATGCTGCAGAATCCAGTCCTGCAGACGCCTAGAAAGAGAAACAAGTCAATAATTGCCACAAATAACCAAGCTAACAAGACTGCTCAGAAAAACAGTAAAAAAAATATTTAGGAAATGAACTTGAAGACGTGGAAATACATAACTTAAATGACAAAGAAATTAATATGGCAATTCTGAAAAAAACTAAATGAGATGCAAAAAATTCAGGCTGTTTAATGAACAAAGAAATAAAACAACAAACATAATAAATATTTTATCAAAAAGATTGAAATTTTTAAAAAGAACAAAATAGAAATTCTGGAGGTAAAGAACTCGATGAAGGAGATAAAGAATAAAATAGCAAGCTTGGGAAATAGAGCTGACCAGATGGAGGAAAGAATTAGTGATATAGAAAATAGAAATCTGAAACCGATGCAGTTGGAACAAGAGGAGACTTGGGAGTTAAAAACAATTCAAGAACTCTATGAGAACTATCTGACTCCATCAGAAAGAGCCACATAAGAATAATGGATATACCAGAAGGAGACGAGAGGGAGAAGGGCACAGAGAGTCTATTCCAAGAAATACTCTATGAGAACTTCCCAAACCTATGAAAAGAACTGGATCCTCAAATCCAAAGAGCAAACAAAACACCTAATTACTTCAATCCCAACAGGCCTTATCCAAAGTACATTATGTCGAAACTATAAAAAATTAATGGCAAAAAAAAAAAAGAATTCTGAAGACAGTCAGGGAAAAGAAGAATGTAACCTATATAGGGAAATCTGTTAGATTATGATCAGATTTTCTGCAGAAACTCTATAAGCCAGGAGGGTGTGGAATCAAATACACAAACTATTGTAAGAGAGAAATTACCAGCCCAAAATAATGTTTCTTGCAAAGTTATCTTTTAGATGTGAAAGAGGAATAAAGAACTTTTAAGATATACAGAAGCTGTGGGAATTTTCCACCACAAGTTCCGCATTACAGGAAATACTGAAGGAGGCTATTTGATCTGAAAAAAAAGTCTAAAGAATACAAAACCATGAGCAAAGTAACTAACAGACAGACAGAAGCAGAAAAGGGTAACCCCTACACAGAATAGGGCATTACAAACCTAATCATATCATAAGGGACAAAGAAGATTAAAACAGTAAAAACAGAGAAGACTGCTTGCTACTGCAACTCAGAAATCAACTCACAGAATAAATAAGGATAATTTGTGACAACAGTAACACAAAAGGGGAGGGAGTAAAGGTCTGAATTTGCAAAGGGGACTAGAGATAAGATGGATGCTTTAAAAAAAGCACTACTCTATATTTTAAACTTTTTTTTACATAAATTTAATGGTACCCATATGCAAAAAAAAAATCCAGAACTGAGACACATGACATAAAAAATGAAAACAGGGAAAAAATACAGAATACAACAGAAACAAAAATGTAGACAAACAGTGAGACACCGAGCTACCAGAAAACAAAATATAAAATGGCTATAGGAAATCTCACATATCAATACGTACCCGAAATGCAAATGTAATGAACTCACCAATAAAAAGACACAGAGGAGCAGATTGGATCAAAAAACAAAACCCAGCCATATGCTACTTCCAAGAAACACATCTCAGGTATAAGGAGAACTAGAGACTCAAAGTGAAAGGATGGAAAAGAATAGTCTCAGCAAATGGCATCCAGAGCGAAGCAGGTGTAGCCATACTTATATCTGACAAAACAGACTTCAGGATAAATAAAGATAAGAGACAAAGATGGAAATTTCATAATGATAAAGGAGACAATACAACAAGAAGACATAGTACTCACTTAATATGTATGCATGCCCCAATCAGGGAGCATCAAAATATACAAAGCAACTACTGAGAGAACTAAAGGGAGAAACTGACAAAATCATAGTAGGGGACCTAAGTACACCAGTGATCATGCAAACAAATAATCAATAAGGAAATAGCAGCCTTAAATGACACATCAGCCCAAATGGACATAATTAACAATTACAGAGTACTTTATCCTAGAATACAAGACTATACATCGTTTTCTAATGTGCATGGAACATTCTCGAGGACAGACCATGTGTTTGATATAGTTTCATTCATTTTTGCTTTTACTTCCATGGCCTTTGAGATCAAATTCATACATTCCTCTCTGAACCCATGGTCCATATGTTTAGTACCTATGCTTTCATCTATGCAATTTACTGTTGCAGGTCTTATGTTTTTGGCTCCTTCGTTGAAAATTAGCCTTCCCTACAGGGTCTAGCAGATATAACGCCTAAACATGAGTTATGATTTTATTACAAAACCATAACCATACATGCTTATGATTTTGTAATAAAAGATTTGGTATAGATTGCCAGCTCATCAAAAATGGGCATTATTTGTGTAACCATAAGTATGTGCGGTTTTGTAATAAAATCATAACTCAACTCCGGGCGTTACTTCTGCCAAAAACCTGTATATATGTGGGTTAATTCTAGGTTCTCAATTCTATTCCATTATTCTGCATGTCTGTTTTTCTGCAAATACTATGCTGCTTTTTTTTTTATTATTGTTAGACTCATTGGGGTAACATTGCTTAATAAGAATTACGTAGGTTCCAGGTGTACAACTCTACAGCGCATCGTCTGTGTGTTGCATTATGTGTTCACCACCCAGACTCAGTTCTCTTTCCATCACCATATATTTGTGTCCCTGTCCCTTCTCCCCACTTCCCCTAAGGTAACCACTAAACTATTGACTGTGTCTGTGAGTTTTGTTTTGTTTTATTTTTTCTTTGTTGCTTTCAGTTTTATATTCCACATGAATGAAGTCATATAGTTTTTGTTTTCTTTCATTTCTTTTGTCTGGATTATTTTGCTTAGCATGATATTCTCAAGGTCCATCCATTCTGTTGCAAGTGGCAGGATTTCATCTTTTCTTATAGCTGAGTAATATTCCATTGTGTATATGTACCACAGCTTCTTTATCCAGTCATCTATTGAAAGGAACTTTGCTTGCTTCCATGTCCCATCAATATCCCAGTAATACACTTTCACAAAAGAGATTTAGAAAATAATCAGATTTATTTGGAAACACAAAAAGACCTAGAACCACCAAAGCAATACTACATAAAAAGAGTAAGTCTGGTGGTATCACATTTCTTAATTTTAGTTTATACTACAAAGTATCAATGATCAAAACAGCTTGGTATTGGCAGAAAAAAAGACACACAGAACAATGGAACAGAATAGAAAACCCAGAAATAAATCCACAAATACATGGACAAATAATTTTTTATAAAGGAGTAAAAAATATGCAATGAGTAAAAGAAACCCCCTTCAGTAGATGGTGCTGGGAAAACTGGATAAACATAATGAAAAGAATGAATCTGAGCTGTAAACTGTCACCATATACTAAAATTAATTCAAAATGGATTAAAGTCCTCCACGTGCTGTTTTAATTATTTTCATCTTGTACTATAAATTGAAGTCAGAGAATATGATACCCCGCCTTGTTTTTTTTTTCTCAGGATTGCTTTGTCTATTCAGAGTCTTTTGTGATTTAAACATGTGATTTTTTTTGTTCTATTTCTTTAAAAAATGCCGTTGATATTTTGATGTGGATTGCACTAAATTCGTATATTGTTTTGTGTAATATACTCATTTTAACTATGTTGATTCTTTTAATTCTTGAACCCAAAATATCTTTCCATTTTTTTGTGTCCCATTCAATTTGTTTTAATAATGTCCTTTAGTTTCAGTGTATAGGTCCTTCACATCCTTTGTTAATTCCTAGGTTTTTATTATTTTCATTGCAATTGCAAAAGGAATTCTTTTTAAATTTATTTTTCAAAAATATTATTATTGGTATGTAGAAATACAATAGGTTTTGTATCCTGTAACTTTACTGTACATGTTCATTGTTTCGAATAGTTTTCAATGGTCTCCTTAAGTTTTTTTATATATATAAAAAAAGCATGTCATCTGCAGGAAATGACAATTTTATTTCTTCAGTCCCAATATGGATGCCTTGAATATCTTCCTCTTGCCAGATTACTGTGGCTAGGACTTCCAATACTATGTTGAATAACAGTGGTGACAGGGGACATCCCTTTCTTGTCCCCGATTTTGGAGGAAAAGCTTTCAGTTTTTCACCATTCAGTATGATATTAGCTGAAGGTTTGTCACATGTACATATGAGTAAAATATCCCTTTCTCCTGCCCCAGCTTTATGCAGTGCTTTTGCTTAAAACTCCCTATCTCAGGATGCTGATATGTGGATATCAAAACCTTTACTGTTCTGGTGTATATCTGCGTCTTCAGCCTCTCCGTACTACTAAGACAATAACTCACTATCTTACAACTTGGCTTCTGCCACCTGGGAATTTCCCTCTCTTCTGTTTGAGCTCAGCTAGTATGTATATTAATTTTGTGACAATTTCTCCAGCACTTCTAGATCTGTAAAGGTAAGTTCTTGTTAGCTCAGTATGTAGGTTGCTCCCTATTCATTCTTGCACCTATTGCAATTAGGCTTCCACTAAATTTGTTTCCTAATTTTAAATTTCTGTTGCTGCATTGCTATCATGTTCATTAATTGATATTATGGACCCTTAGATATTTGAAGTCTTTTTTTCTCTCATTTTTAAAACTACTCTTTCTCATATCTCTATTTTTTTGAATTCTGTGCTTTTTACCCTGTTTTTCTTTTTTAGAAGGAAAATTTTAAAGAAATATTTACACTATAAAAATGTATAAAAAATAATACAATGAGCACCAGAAGGCTTAACATTGAGCTTAGGTCATAAAACATTACCAAAACATCTGAAACACCTGAAACACCCCGTGTTCTCAATTTGGTGGCCTCTCCCTCATTTTCCCCTAGAGGGAACCACCTCTATAAATTGGATGTTTATCATTCCCATGCATTTTTAAATATTTTATTACATATATATGCATCCATGATTAACACAGTATTTTGTGTTCATTTGAGCTTTACATAGATTATTGTACTGTATATATGCTGCAACTTGTTTTGCTTAATATATTTTTGAGTTTAATCTGTGTTGATATTTGTAGCTCTAATACATTAATCTTCATTACTATCTAATATTGTTTTATGAATGTCAAAATTTATTTAGAATTGACTGCAGTGCCCTTAGTCCTTTGTTGCTTTCAGCATAATATGTTACATTTATATATGCCTAGTTAAGTGGATTTGTGGATAATTTAATCTAGTTTTAAATAAATTCAACTTCACCAATGAAAAAGTATCTTAACATTCTTGTGAAAAAATCTTGTATTTAAGACAATACTAAATAATGTAAACTTAAATGAACAAGAACATGACAGAGCTTATAATTCTACTTTAAGTACAAGCTTTTTGTCAGACATACAAAGCAATATAATAATATATGAAAAATATTAAACATGGAAACAATGTATGCAGGTTTAAAATGTTCTATATTATCAAGAAGAGTCTTTTAAATATAGTTTACATCTGCTGTTATAAGCAATGAACTTGGCTTACATGTCTCTTATGCCTTAAGATATTAGTATAATAATATAAAGTATAATAGTATAAAATCATAATGATTACCAAGCCTTTAAAAAACTAAACATCTAGAACAGTAAAAATGGTAATAATAATTGTGTTAACAATAATATTTATATAATTAATTTATTCCACTTTTTATTTTCCTTTTTTGTTAACTTTTTATGTTATGTAATGTTTAATAAAGTAGAACATGACTAATTTAGAAATAAATAAATATACAGGGTCTGGCAGAAGTAATGCTTTTTATAAAGTAGTTAAAATATTGTTATATTACAGAGTTACATACTTATGATTTCATAATAAAAGATTTGGTATAGATTACCAGGCTCAGAAAAAGGGGACATTACTTCTGCCAGCAAAAATACATGTTTTATTGAGGATATATGCTCAGTTTTGTTTTCTGATAAAAGTGATAATTAAAAATTATGAAGACCAACATTCTAGAAGATGAATATGAAATTCATTAGTATTAACAAATTCTTTTACATGTTAGTCCCTGACTTAGAGCTTCATCTTGTATGATACTCTAACTCCGGCTCTTTTCCCTCCACCTTTGCCTCACCCCTAACCTTGACTGTTTAGATTAACCTTAATGAGAGGGGTCACATTAGGTGGTGAACTTATTATGCATCAAGTTGACAATGTACTGTAGAATTGTATGCCTGAAACCTATGTAATCCTTGCTAACAGATGTCACCCCAATAAGTCTAACAATAAAAATGAATTTAAAAAAAAAAAATGATAGCTGTTCTCTAAATACATTGTATTCCTTCACAGATTTCTCTTTAGTCCAACTTTTCATGTTCTGCCAGGTGAACACTTACTTTTATTTTATTTTAAAACTCAACTCAAATTCTAAGTTTTCTTTGGGGGCTTCGACTTAATTAGAGTTAAGTGCTACATTAGTATTATTATTTCCATATTGCAAGCAATTAATGGCAGACATTCAATGTGTTTGTACCTTTTGTTCCTGCTACTAGTTTGGAACTTGTATATTTGTATTTGCTTTCTTTTTAATCATTACCACTAATTCTTTAACATACATATTTCACTTAACACAGTTTAATATTAACTAGTATTTCTAAGCTTTGAACAATACAAAGTTCTTAAGACTGCTTTAACTTAGACCACTTGTCTCTTTCATAACATGCCAAGTATTTTAATTCCACTTTGTTTTTATATCCTCTCAAGTTAGTCATTATAACTTTGCTCTTATTTTAGGCATTGTTTTTTTTTTCAGATGTATCTACATTTGTGTATTTTTAAAATCACCGTTCTTTTTGTTTGTGAGAATATGCCTTTGATTTTTGCCCTCACTCTTGAATACTGTTTTAGCTGGATATACTATTCTAGGTTAGTATTTCTTTTTCTTAGCACTTAAGGTTATTATTATTCTGTCTTCTGGATTCCGTTCTTACAGGTTAGAAGTCTGCTATCAGTCCAGTTGGCAATCCTTTCCTCATGCCTTTTCTCACTAATTGCTTTTAAGATCTCTGTCTTTAATTTTCTTTAGCTTCATTATGATTCCTCAACACCACCTTCTTGCATTCTAAGCACTGATTGAAACTTGACATTTATCTCCAATCTGAAGATAAACTTCTTTAACAAATTCTAGAACCTTCCCTATGTTATACTTTATTCAACACTTCAAGTGTCTTGTAGAGGAAGAGATTGAAAGTTATATAATCTGCTTTATTGCCAGAAACTGAACTGGTCTGTATAACTATAATGCAAATTTTGTTTAAACAATTATCTTCTGCTAGACTATGATTTAATTTAAGGTGGGAGGGTATCAAATACCTTTTTGTATTCCTGGCACCTGTCACAGTGCCAAGAGCATTGTAGGGTTCAAATATTATTGATTTAAGTGACACTTATTGGAGAAATACAAAGCAAAATAGTGAGGTTTTTTTTCTGAATTATCCAAATGGTTATAATTCAAAATAGATTTGCTTTGTTGTCTGTAACTTGGGCCATTTCACTAATTATACATTTTATTTGGCTATAAATACTTAGCTTGAATTCCTTTTCTTCCTTATTTTCATCTAAATGCAACAAAGTTGTTACATGGTTATAAGTACAATTGATAGTTCCATTTCTATTTAATGATATATTTCAGCCTCATAGAACAACTGAAACGTGTTATAAAATTAAATTGGCAAATAGTATTTTCATTTATTTTAGAAAGCAAAAAGAACACAAAATTTATCTTTAAAATTAACGAAAGAAGATAGATTTTAAAATCGACTTTGCATACTATTTGGAAGCTATTATCATTCACTAGCCCTCTTCTTTAAAGCTGTGGTACTTCATGCATATACCCAGATATTTTTGAGAAATAGAAAAACTCATATTAGTATTTATTAGAAACAGTGGTTTTCCCTGCCAATGTGTTCAGAAGTCTATTACACCAAATGCCATTCATTGAAACCAATGTCTAATGACTTGTTATTAAAATTTCATTAGTTACTATGCAATGGAAATTATTCATTGAAATGAAAATATGAAAATAAAATTCATGCATGGTAATAGCTAATTCAGTACTGCACCAAGGCTTTAGTACATTTACAAAATCCATAAAGGTTTTCTAAATGGCTGTATTTTTCAGAACTCTAATAGTAAATGAAATGATACAGATTTCTCTTTCATCATGCCAGTTAAGGACACATTATTTTCCAGGTGCTTTTCTCTATTTTTATCAAATGAAAATGTGGTATTCAATTTGAACCTCCATATGAGTGAGCAATTAAGAAACTGGCATTGAATAGGTCACTTTTTCTTAGCTCAAAGTTAAAACAGCTTCATCTACTTTATTAAGAGGAAGAATAAAAGAATACAAGGGCTGTCTGGAAAGTATCCAGCCATGTAATATGAAAGATAGAGGCATTTATGGCTGGATGTCTTCCAGACAGCCCTTGTATATATGTGACAACAGACACATCATTTATGAATAACAAAATCTGACTGGGTCTTTACCCTCAGCGGTACAATTAAAATAGAAGGTATCTTGCAATGGTAACTTTGGTCAAAATAATCACCTGTGATCTGTTTACAGAAAGATGAGAATGGTAATGACAGCTACAGAAAAGTTTATACTGTCAGTAGAATACTAGTTCAATCCAAATGATATTTACTAAGGCCTTTCTCTTATATATGTCTAACGTATTATTAGCAGCAAGGGATGACATAAAGTGATGATTTCTCTTAAAGAAATTAAGGTGTCATTAGAGAGAGAGGAAATGGTAACGCATTCCACGTGTGTATCAATTTAAGGGGGTCTGTGTGTGACATTACCTATGCAAGTACAGTGGACGACCATTTCAAAGGGCAGTTGGGAAAAGCTTCTTGGAAGAGGTAGTAATGTTAGGATGAAATGAGATATCAGAAGTGAGGAGGAGCTTAATATGTTGAGTGCACAGTGTGGGGAACAGTGTGGCTGAAACAGAAACCATTATAAGCTGGAGAAATATTCCTACTATAGACAGCTTTAAGTAAAAAATTAAGGAGTCAGAATGTGGTAAGCCATTGAGAGTTTTTGAGGTTTTACTACATAATATTGTCAGGATTCCTTTGTTAAAAATTGGTTTCACTTTGATCTCAGAAAACAAATCAAAAAGAAAAACAAATAATTTTTTCTTAACCCTCTCTTTTCACTTACCACCCCAGGGCACTGAATAGGGAATTTTTGATTAGAACGATTGGTCTTGAGGGGAGCAGGAAGTTGGAGCTACAACACGGGTAAGATGGGGCAGGTCCAGATAAGGCAGACCAGACCAGGGAGGTTCTTGGTAATCTAGTGAGTTGCATGGAGCAAACAAATGAAGGTAGTGATCTAGAAAGGAAAGGGAAGAATATCATACCACTTACTACCAATCAAGGGAAGATCATTTTTAAATTTTATTATGAATCTAGAGAATGGCAGTATTTATCTTTATCTCAAAGAAAATATGTATTTAATGGCACTTTGCCTCTTAGCTCCTTTATAGATAATATATGTTATTCTTTTATTTGTCGTGGTAAAAAGACCTAACATGAGCTCTATCCCCTTAACGAATGGTTAAGTGTATGAGGTATTGTTAAATATAGGCACCAAATTGTACAGCAGTTCTTTCTTTCTTTCTTTATTTATTTTTATGTGGGTAGCTCTCTGGATGGGAGTCGAACCCAGGCTGCAGCGCTGATAGCACCAGAGCCTTAAGCCACTGCACCACCAGGGAGCTCCCCAGCAGATCTTTAGATGGCAATCACCATTTTATTCTATGCTTCTATTAATTTGACTATTTTAAGATCTTGTTATAAATGCGATCATATAGTATTTATCTTTCTGTGACTGGCTTATTTCACTTAGTCTAATGTCCTTCAAGTTTGTCCATTGTTTATCACATATGGCAGGGTTTTGTTAAGGCTAAATAAGAATTCCATTTTAGTAGATGCGGCCATTTTCTTTATTCATTTATCTGTCAATGGGCACTTAGGTTGTTTCCATGTCTTGGTTATTATGCATAATGCTCCAATGAACGTGAAAAAACACATAATCTCTTCCAGATGCTGATTTTATCCCCTTTGGATATATACCCAAAATTGAGACTCTTGGATCACATTATAATTCTATTTTTAATTTATTTAAGGATACTCTGAACTATTTTTCATAATGCCTATACCAGTTTACATACCCACCAACAGCACACAGAGGTTCCCTTTTTTCACACCCTGACCAACACTTGTTATCTCTTGTCTTTTTTATAGTAGCTATCTTAAAAGGTGTGAAGTACTATCTCATTGTGGTTTTGATTTGCATTTTCCAATTAGTGATGTTTAGCACCTTTTCACTTACCTATTGGCCATTTGTATGTTTTCTTTGGAGAAATGCCTATTCAAGACCTTTCCTTATTTTTCAATTATATATTTTGGATATTATCCCTTCTCAAATATAGGGATTTCAAATATTGTCTCCTAAACTTTAGGTTGTATTATCATTTTCTTGATTGTTTTCTTTGCTGTACAATACCATAAATCTCTACATAAAATTTGTTTTCCACACATCCTTGGAAAACTCAGCACACTTCTGACATTTTAAATATAATATTAGGAAGCTTTACCACTTTACCTCCCATTTGCAGAAAGTTAATGAAAATTTAGGATACAGATAGGCTTTGAGTAAATTCTTAAGTGTGAATGAGATAAATTATAAAATATAAAATAAATGAAGTAGTTAATGTCCCTTCAGAATTTGGCATCATACGTTACAGTATATTGCTATACTATAACTTTTGAAATAGGTAATGAGTATGATATATTTGAACAACAATAACCTCTGCATGGTGATTTCCCATTAGGACCACAGGGTGTGGGATGAGCTGTAAGACTGGTACCTATAACTTAGTGTGAAAAGTTGAAGAAAGGGAATTAAGGATGGCTAGCAGTAAAGGAAAGGGTCTTTTTGTAAACCTTACTGTCAAACAGCAAAGCAATCTGGTACCAGAGTTAAGAAACTCACCATAGTACTTATCACTCCAGAATAGGTTCTGACATTCTCTTGCTATTAGACGATCTTCCTTATAATGTACTCTTGTAGCCTGGACCCTAAAGGTAGTATAATAAATTGAGCACTTTTCCCCTTTTAACTCCACTCCACTCTACTAATTCCTTTCCCCTCTCCTTCTTTACCTTCTCTTTTCAATCTTTTCACCTTTCCTCCTTTTGCCTTCTTTTAGTCTCCACTCACTTTATTCTCTCCTACTGTTTGCTATTAAATCTGGCAATAATTTAGACATTTATCTCAAATCTTATGAATGTATAGGTTAAGAAGCATAATCTCAATGAACCATTGGAGTCAAAGCGTTGTTTCTCATACAAAAAATACACCATTGTGACTTCCTTGTATATGGTGTTTCTGTGCCTAAACTAGAAGTCCTGGATTATAAAGAAATACAATTTAATATTCGGTATAGAAAAATCAGATTGCTCAAACCTAGCTTTAACCTGCCTTTCCAAATGACTAAACCATCCACCGAGTAACTCCTCTCTTATGTCTGCCTCTTAACTAAATCTCATGTCCTCTTTGTTCTAACCAGGTAAGCCACAGACACTAAGGCCTTGACTTAATTTTATTCTTCCAGATTCTGAGCATAACAGAGTTCATAAAACACTTCAAAATGTCAAAATTATGTTATCTGACATCTATCTGTAACAATATTGCTTAATTTGGTTTTTGGCTAATTTATTAACCTCTCTTTTAATAGAATGCAGCTGTTGTATTAAATTGACATTCTTTCTAGTGTCTGCAAACTAATATTGGAACATATATTCTAAAAAATTTGCTTATATGAGGATAGAAATAAAGTAAGAAGCAATATTTTCAGGCATGGTCACCCGGAGTAAAATGTCTACAGCCATATTTATGGAAATTCAGAAATGCTTTTTTAAGTGGAAAGCAGCAAAAGCTCTTCTTACATCCTAAGACCTGAACTAAAATCTTTCAGGGTTTTTTGTTTTGTTTTGTTTTGTTTTAATCAAAGTTGTATGAAACTGAATTCATATCAACAAGAAGTGAGCAATATTATATTATTTTTAGCATCTGAAAACAACACACATTTATCTCAGAGTCTCTGAGCACATCTCAGCAGAGTCCTGTATTTCAGGGTCTCACAAGACTGCAGTCAAGGTGTTGGCCAGGGCTGTGGTCCCACATGAGACTCAAATGGAGAAGGATCCACCTCCAAGCTCACTTGGTTGTTGGTAGCTTCCAGTTCCCGCTGGACTTAGGGCCCCTTATTTGAAGTTCTTTGTCATGTGGACCTTCCCAGTGTAGTTGCTTACTTCTTCCAAGCCAGCAAAGGAGAGAGTGTCTCCTTGCAAGACAGGCATTATGATCTCACATAATGTAGTCACGTATTTGTAATTGTATGTGTGCCCTTCCTATTTCTGTTGCTTAGAAGCACATCACAGTTCCTGCCCACACTCAGGGGAGCGGAATCACACAAGGGCATCAACATCAGGAGGCAGAAATCTTCAGGATACGCTAGAGTCTGTCAGTACCTACATCTCCACTTGGATATCAATTTTGACCCCTTCTGTCGCCTCAAGGACCTACACAATCGCTGTCCTACATGATCAGGTGTTCCTCTGCATAACTACTTGGATAACTACCATCTTTATACAAATGTGCTATAAAATCTTGCATCTTAATATATTTTTACGATCTTAACCATTTTTTAAAAATTTTTGGGATGACATTGATTAGTAAAAATTACATAGGTCCCAGGTGTACACTTTTACATTACATCTTCTATGTGTTGTATTATGTGTTCATCACCCAGAGTCAGTTCTCTTTCCATCACCATATATTTGTCTCTCTGTCCCTTGTCCCCCACACCCCGCTCCCCCTTACCCCCAGGTAACTACTAAACTATTGACTGTGTCCATGAGATTTGCTTCTTTCGATTCTATGTTAACAATCAAACTGAATCTCTCCATCCCTTTCCCTTATTTTACCCACTCTCCCATCCCTCCTCCCATCTTAAAGAAGTCCCTCTAACATTCTTTGTAGTACTGGTTTGGTGGTGATGTATTTCTTTATCTTTTCCTTATCTGAGAAGCTCTTTATTCATCCTTCAATTTTGAATGCTAGCCTTGCTGGGTACATTATTCTTGGTTGTAGATCTTTGGTTTTCATCACCTTGAATATTTTCTGCCAATCCCTTCTGGCCTGTAAAGTTTTTGGTGAGAGATCAGCTGAGAATCTTGCTGATTTTACAATTTTCGCTTTTTCTTTAAGTTTTGCCATTTTAGTTATGATGTGTCTTGGCATGTTCTTATTTGGGATCACCTTGTTTGGGATTCCCTGTGCATCCTGGACTTGTATGTCTATGTCCTTCACCAGGTTAGGAAAATTTTCAGTCATTATTTCTTCAAATAATTTCTTGATCCCCTATTTTTCCTCTGTCCCTTCTGGCACACCTGTGATTCTGATATTCTTCCACTTAAAATTGTCTCAGAGGAGTCTCAAATCATCCTCATTTTTCTGGATTCTTATATCTATCTGTTCTAAATGGGTGTTTTCTGCTAGTTTTTCCTTCACATTTCTGCTTTGTGCTTCTATTTTATCTAGTTCAGTGACTTTTATTCCTTTCTTCATTCCAGTTAATGTAGTCATTATCTCTCTCTGGTCCTTTACAATGGTTTGGAAGTTTTTTTTACTGCTTACTATCTTTCTGTTAAAATTATCATTCAGTGCTTTAAGCACTTTTATAATTGTTGCTCTGAACTCAGTTTCTGATGGGTCATCTGTCCCCATCTCTTTAATTCTCTGGTTTCTCATTTTTTGGAGTCTCTCTGGACCCTCTCAGCTGCAATTTCTTTGGTGTTTGCTGCTGATACTGGGTAGGCAGAGGTCTGCGATGAGTGAGTTTCTTAGCTGTGATTGTGTGATGTATAGAGGGTACTTGGTTAATGTATAGGTGTTTTATTAGTTGTAATCTCCAGATGAAGTTTTTGGAGGTCCCTCTCATGCTGTCATTTTTTTGCATGTCCGTGAGCAACCTTATTTTTAAATTTCACTGATCCAACTGATAGAGTTAGAAATCTTGAGTTTGAATATCTGAGAGGTTCCAGAAAACCATTCCTATTTTTCTAAGAGGACAAAATGGGTTATTGGGTTCTTTTCTAATATAAATGTTACTAGTGAAGTATTTACTCCCATGTGGGAAGATATATATGGCAACCTGCAAGGACTCCTTACCTTTGTCTGATCTCAGCTTGACTCAATACCTATAGATACCCATCAGAAATTAGCCTTCAGAGCACCTTTATAAATTTTAGATAGTTTGCCTGAAATAACCATTCTATATACCATGTATGATGCATTATGGAAATGTAGATGTTAAATAAATTTGGTTCTCAATTAGTGAACTTTTCTCCTGACCCCTCTTATCTTCCAGTTCCAAGACACTTAAGAAATTGCTTAGGGGAAGCAAACACCGGTGATACTACAAATCATATTTAACAATGTTGCTTTTTAGTTTGATATAATCCTATTCGTTTATTTGTGCTTTTACTTCCCTTGCCTTTGAGGTCAGGTTCATGAAGTCTTCCTTGAGTCCTAGGTCTATAAGTTTAGTACCAATGTTTTCTTCTATACAGTTTATTGCTGCAGGTCTGATATGAAGGTCGTTAATCCATTTTGATTTAATTGCAGTATATGATGACAGTTCACAGCTCAGGTTCCTTCTTTTGCATATGATTTTGCAGTTTTCCCAGCACCACCTACTGAAGAGGCTCCTTTCCCCATTTTATAATTTTTGCTCTTTTATCAGAAATTATTTGTGCATATATTTGTGGATTTATTTTTGAGTTTCAATTCAATTTCATTTTTCTGTGTGTCTGTTTATCTGCCAATACCAAGCTGTTTTGTTTATTGATGCTTTGAAGTTTATTGATAAATTTAAGTTGGGTAGTATGATACCTCCAACCTTATTCTTTTTACTTAAGTAAGTTTTTATATATGGTACAGGTATGACTCAAGATTCATTTTTGGTGTGTGAATGTCAAATTGTTCTATAAGAGGGGGTTATGTCTAAAACAGATTAAAAGACCTCAAGGATTGTTTTTCCTACAGGGCTTCAGCTGCTTCCCTTGGGTAAACACTCCTTGGATTTTTGCATGCCTTTTGCTAATTTCTAAACTTTTAAAAGTGGTGATTTTGACAATTTAAAAAAAATTTGTTTTTTTGACTTATGCATTTTTGCCAATAGTCTTGTTTATATAAAGAGAGGATTTCTAAGGGTCCTTGCTCTGCGATTCCTGCTAACCTCACTCCTGTCTATTGATTTCTAATTTAATATGTTTATGGCCACAGAATTTATTCTTTATGCTTTCAATCCTGCTAAAATTATTGAAAATTATTTTATGGCTTGTCATATGATATATTTTGGTGAACATACTATTGATCATTGAAAAAGTAGACATTTTGCAATCAGTTGTAATGCTTCTTTTAAAATGCCAATTGCGGAAGTTTGTTAATACATTACTAAAATGTCTATATTATAAGTAATCTTATCCAACCATCATATCAATTTATGAAAAATGTAAAAATTCTTATGATTTTTGATTCACCTAATTTTTCATTTAGTTCTCTTCATTTTTGCTTCATATATCAATATTTTGAAGCCCTGCTTATTATTAGGGATATACACATTTATAAATTTTATGTTTTCTTGATGATTTGACTCATTATTATTATTATCTATTTCTCTTAAATACTTTAAACTTGCTTCAGTTTTGCTTAGATTCAGTTTACAACTAGATTTTTTTTTCAGAGTGGGGTTGTTTTTTTCCCCTCAGAATTGCTGGAAATGAGGAGTGGTGTGGCTCTGGAATTCTTTTAATATTTTATAGCTTTGCTAACAGTGTTTTGGGTCCATGGGACATTCTCTATGTACTATGGGGGATCTCCATCTGGCTGATCTGCTACCAGCCTTCAAAGAGCCACAGTGTACTCCATGAAGGCCAGAGAGTGTACTATGGCTCTCTGAACCACAGAATGATTTCTCTCAGCTCTGTGGCTTTAGCCTGCCTTTAGCCTACTTCCTCAGTGAAGGCCTATGACAGAGTTGGTGGGTGGGTAGGGCATGACTGCAAGTTTACTCTGTGTTAGTTGCTTCTTGAAAGGCATGCTGATCTATCATGTCCGACTGTATTTTCTCATCATTTAAAAAAAAAAAACAAACAAAAAAACTCTTACTGGCTTCTCCTTACCAGTTTATGTCTGATTATGTCTGCCTTCTCCTGCCTGCTAAGGATAGAAGTAGCTATAGGTTTCTTCTCCACTTGAATGTAGTTGTCACTTTCTGGATATTATTTATTTATTGTGTGTGTGCATGTGTGTGTGTGTGTGTGTGTGTGTGTGTGTGTGGTCTGAGCTCTCTGAAGAATTTTCAAAGTTATGATTTCACAGCTTCCTTGGATTGTTCACACTGTTAAAGTAGAAATAATGTCTTTTTGCAATTTTATTAATTGTAAGTTTAAATTCCATATATTATATTTTAATAAAGGATGTATTAAATTTAAATTTATTTAAATTTATAAATGTATTAAATTTATTATTTATTGTCCCTTTAACTTGTAAAATCTGTGGCATCTATAAAAATCACATATGGTGTCAACTGAGGGATTGCACTAGGTAGACCTACTCTTTAGCCCAGCACTGTGTATAGTAACATATTTTCAAGATTGTTAATCAAGAAAGCGCAGTATGCTAAGTGAATTATATATAATCATCATATACCTCTAAAATTGATTAACTGGAATGAAAAATTTGTGTTAAAGTTCCAACTTTCATATTTGATATCAGAGATTTGCCATTATGATGAATTTTGAATGAGATTTAGCTCATAATTACTCTCAAGAATTAATTCACAAATTTCAGCTATGTCCTCTAAGAGTAGCCTCTTGTGATATGAGTGGAAGCACTTTTCTTACTAGGAAAAGCATCAGGATGTCAGAGCTTGAATTAGATAGCCTTTCACAGAGAAAAACAATAAAGATTAAAGGGTTTTTTGTTCCAAAGACTTCTTACAGCTTTTAAGTGTGTCTATAAAACAAATCTTATTCTTTTATTTTAAATTTAGCCTTTATAAATGAATACACACATCTTTCATATTAACTGCTCTTGATTGCAAAATTTATGAAATCACTACCTCAGAGACCTTATTTTCTACTGAACATAAAATGGTCATTTCTCCCTTTCTACCTGTCTAGATCATACCTGTCTCTTATGAGTCAGTGGACCCTAGCCCATATGGATTTCTTTAATACTAGCATACCATTCAATTAGACATGAATCACTAACTCTTTCATGTGGGTATCTTTTCACACTCGCAAAATATTTTTTCTTTGAAAATGGAGACTTTATTATGTTTTAGATCTGGCCCAACCACTCATCTTTGTACACACGCACACACACATACACACATATACAACTCAAATGCTTACTTATATACTAGAGTAATGTGAACTTACAATGCATTTATTATAGTTATGATAATATAACATTCTTTAAGTGTATTATTCACATTAACTAGATATAGCTTTAATAGCACACTTTGAAGCTTATATTAGGAGTTTCATTTGTTTTCCTTATAAAATTCTCTAAGCTACAATTGTTATAGTTTAAATACCATCAGGCAGGTTCTTAGTACAAATATTTAAAATTGGTTTGTCTTTTACTAATTTGAACATTGAAATGGGCTATTGTTTTACATATTTTAGATGTTGAAAAAACAGATGTAGACAAAAGAATGAGATATGATTACAGTTTTTAGATGTTGAAACAACAGATGTAGACAAAAGAATGAGATATGATTACAGTTTTTAAATCATTTCCAGAATTAATATTTGCTTTCTTAAGTCTTTTATACATTTATCTTTCTTATCTTGACATTATGATCTTGTAGGGCTTTGGTTTTGCTTGGTTGCAATAGAAATAGTGAGTGTACTTAAATGTTGTGTTTATTTTTGCATTAAGTGATAGAAAAAGAACTGAAAGCAGATCTTTTGAATGTGTTAGGACAAGATATTAAGTTTGTAAACCACTTTAACATAGTGACTCTGAGACATTGGTTGTGCTTCCATAATTGAAAAGTGCTCATGGTGGTTGCTGCTAATAATAGGACTCTTGTTGCTCTAAGCAGAGAAAATTTTGTAAGTAGTTGCTTAACAACTCAGATTATGTAAATCAGAAGACATTTTTGTTCCTATAAAGAGCAACAAATGTTTTTGCAAAAGCCTGTTTGAAGGACAAAAGAAAGGTGGATTGTATCAAACAGGCCAGTGTAATAGTAGTTATTTGAATCTATTCTGATACTCAGTAGTGGGTTATTTTCAAAATGGCCAGTTGTTGAATGGGATGTATCTCACTATAGATAAACTCAGTCTGAAGATTAATGTGGCACCTGGTACCCAGGAGGCTTCTCCAAGGATGCTGTATCTTAATAAAGGCAGGGTGAGTTCACTGTTCCATGAGGGTCTCTAGGATTTCTATAGGTTAGGGGTCAGGGTGGCAATTAACTATATCTTTTGTAAAGAAAGATAATTTGACAAGGCTATCTCTATCACAAAAATAATTAGAATTAATTAGAAAGAACACTAACCTTAGTTAATTTCTTCTTGTTTTTTTATGACAAAAGAAGCAATTTAGGAGTAATAGAATACTGACCTTCTCTTAATGTAAAGTAGATCAATTAAGTTAGCTTTGTTTCTGATTCTTTAATTTGGTACCCCATTGGGCTTTCTTTCATTTAGTCTTATAAAACAGTATAGAAAAATCTAGTGATTTTTCTAGATTAGAAACATGGAGGAACTGAATTACAGGACTAATCCTAGTTATAATTTCAACCCTACTTTTTTTCAATCTATAATTTGATGAATGATAATTTGGCTGAGTTTTAGAAGATACCAATATTGGAAACTGTGATTTTGAGCATACATGTTTTCTCCTATAGTATCTGAATATTCCTAGAATTAAGTAACTTTTCAGACCTTATTGATTTCTAGAGCTAAATTTTTAACTTGCAATTTCTTGAAGTGGCTAGAAGCAGTGATTTTAGGAGTAGAGGTTCCAGCCTTCACCAGTTGTCTAAGGAAAAGGAACCATCTGAAATGATTGTGCAAAACTCTGCTGAACAATAAGCAATTGCCTGTGACTGCTAAAGGTGACCAATGCAAGCCAGCTAATGTAGCATTTATATGAAATATGTTCACCAGAAAATGAAAAACTACTCTATTTTATGAAGATAATAGTAGGTTTGGGCTCCCACAAAATTAAGACATAGATCACTTAGAAATTCTTAGAGCTGACTTGGTTGGCTCTGACTGCTAAACCAATTCTGTGAATAGTGCTGCACTGGTGCTATCATAAGGTAAGAACAGGTAACATAAAGATCAGGGCTGATAGAATGTCCCTAAGCAAGAAGTGATCAATAAATCTGAGTAAGTATGCTAAACATCTAGATGGGTATGCATAATTTAAACAAGGATGAAAAATAATTTGTTAGAGCACTGTTTTTCTCTGAATCTTGGAAAAATCTCATATTTCAACTGGAATGTAATAATAACATCATTTTATTTTTATTTGTGGGGGTGAAAGAAGGCCAGCCAGCTAAAGAAAACTGTGCAGAACTATTTTCACAAAAGAAACTATCAACAAAGCAGAGACAACCAACCAAATGGAAGAAAATATTTGCCAAGAATATATCTGATAAGAGGCTAATATTTAAAATATATAAAGAACTAGTATGACTCAACAGCAAAAAGTAGTCCAATTAAGAAGTGGGCAGAGGACCTGAACAGATACTTCACACATGAAGACATACAAATGGATGACAGGTATATTTTTTAAAAAAATGCTCATCCTCATTAGCTATCAGGGAATGCACATCAAAACCACAATGAGATACCACCTCACACCTGTGAGAATGGCTATTATCAACAAGACAAGGAATAACAAGTGCTGGAGAGGATGTGGAGAAAAAGGAACTCTGGTACACTGCTGGTGGGAGTGCAAACTGGTACAACCACTGTGGAAGGCAGTGTGGAGGCTCCTCAGAAAATTGGGAATGGAGTTACCATGACTCAGCAATCCCCTTTCTGGGTATCTACCCCAAAAATTTGAAAATCTTAATCCACAAAGACTTATGCATTCCAATGTTCATTGCAGCACTATTCATAGTGGCCAAGTCATAGAAACAGCTCCTGATAGATGACTAAATAAAGAAGTTGTTATACATTTACACAATGAAATATTATTCAGCCATAAGAAAAGATGAAATAGCACTATTTACAACATAGATGTACCTTGAGCTTATCATGCTAAGCAAAGTAAGCCAGACAGAAAAAACCAAGAACCATATGTTTCCACTCATATGGGACATAAAACATGGACACAGTCAACAGTTTAGTGGTTACCTGAGGGTAAGGGTGGAGGGGGAGTCAAATATATGGAGATATAAAGAGAACTGACTCTGGGTGGTGAACACATAATGCAAAACATAGGCAATGCACTGAACAGTTGTACACCTGGAACCTATGTAATTTATGCTAACCAATGTCATCCCAATAAAGTTAACAATAAAATGTATATGTTACTTTGAAATACTAAAAAAGTATGATTTTCAATGAAAAAAATTGAAAAATAAATAAAGTAAAAGAAAAAAGAAAAGTTTTATACTAAAAGCTCAAATGCAATGTATAAAAGGCAAAACAAATAAAAGTACATTATTTTTCAGTGACTTAAAAAGTCACTAGGACACTTTAACAAAGGTTCTCTAGGCAAATTAAGAGAGCTTGCTTAGCAAATACAAAGCATGTGTCTTGTTTTGTGGACAAGGAGAAACCCCTGAAAATCTGGTTTACAGGCAGAGAGTCCTATAGAGATTTATATGCAGAGATTTTGTTTAAGTTAGGGATTGATAAAAGTCCAGATAGTAAATATTTTAGATATATGGGACATTCACTCTCCATCACAACTATTCAACTCTTCTATTGCATCATGAAAGCAGTGATAGATGATACATTTAAAAAAATGGATATGGCTGTGTCCCAGTAAAACTTTATTTCCAAAAATAAATAAAAGGCTGTGGTGAGGGTTAGCCCTGGCTGTAGCAAGGTAACTTAGGCCTTAAACAAAAAGCCTGGTGATAATTTGCTATAAACAGACAAGGATACATTTAATATATAACCCAGTCATGCCTGCTTCTGTTTTATTTTTTTATTGGCTTGTGGCCTGCATAGTGCATTTTTTAAATTATTTTTTTCAGTTACAGTTGCCATTTAATATTATTTTATCTTAGTTTCAGGTATACAGCACAGTGGTTAGACATTTATATGATTTATGCAGTGACCCCCAATAGTCTAGTACCTACCTGGCACTATACTCAACCATAAACAAGAAAGAAATCTTACTATTTGCAGAAACGTGGATGGACCTAGAGAGTATTATGCTAAGTGACGTAAGTCAGACTGAAAAGGACAAGTAACATATGATCTTACTTATATATAGAATCTAAATAACAAAATAAATAAACAAAACAGAAACATATTCATAGATAAAGAGAACACAATAGTTGCCAGATGGAAGGAGGTTGAGGAGGTAGGTGAAAAAGGTGAAGAGATTAAGAAATACAGGTTGATAGTTACAAAATAGTCACAGGACTGTAAAGAACAGCACAGAGAATATAGTCAATAATGTTCCAATTATGCCTCCTTACATGAGCAAACAAGCCTTTTTTCCTCAGCTCTTCTTACCTTTTTCACCCACTCTTCTTGCTTCGTAGCCTAAAGACAATTTTAGAAAGCTGCATGAACAATGTTCAACTGTAGTGGAAACTCTTGCAGCTCTTAAAAAAGGATGCTACTTTTGAGTTTTTCCTGGGGGGTGCCAAATTACATGAACAATAAAAATCACACAGGTTATCTTTCAGAGTGTCATTCCACTGAACATCGTTTGAGCTTCAGGGGCCCTCATGAGCTTTTACAAAAATTGGATTCAGAGAAGTTTCTGAATGCCTTTAATTCTAACTGACTTATACTCATTTACTTGTTCTAGGCTCAGCTGACCTTGAGATACGCAGTGAGAAGAGCAGGAGCTCAGATCTCAAGTTTAAAACATAGTAGCTCTGTGACTTGGTTGAACTTATTCTTTAACTGGTCTATATCCCAGTTTCCCCACCTCTAAAATGAAAATATTATTATACCCATTTCCAGGATTATTATGATGATGAAATAATATGAAATATGTGAAGCATGTAGAGTTCAGTGTTTCTCTCTCTCTCTCTCTCTCTCTCTCTCTCTCTCTCTCTGTGTGTGTGTGTGTGTGTGTGTGTGTGTGTGTGTGTAAAACACAGAGGTATTTTATATTCAGTTCTTGGTATCTTTGTAACCATGATGGTGACTCTGAGAACTAAACTAGTGGAATAATCACAAAGTTACTGGGTAATGTTGTCAATGTTATCTATACACCTGAAGCAGTGGTTCAAGATGAACTGTTTTCCATCATGTTTAAAGTAAATATGAAGATTCATGATGTGTACCTAGTGCCTGGTTTGGGGTCCACACCATGCCTGACCACAGGCAGGTGTGTGCCTGCATGAACAGCTCCTTTAAGAACTATGAACTTTAAGAATCAAGTGGGCTTCCTTGAGCAAGGATATCTCTCACATGACCGTGCACTTTGCAGTTGAGGAGAAAAAAAAACCCCAACCAAAAAACCAAAAAACATCTATGCAATCCCCATAGAGAGAGAACAAGTTTATTTTTTACCTCTCTACCCTTTACCTATTAATATCTTTTTTTTTGTTTTTCTTGCACTGTATCTTTTACTATAATAAATCTTATCCATGAATCTAACTTTGTATTGAGTCAGATGGGACTAAGTGGGTGGTCATGGAAACACTGAGCTGTGAGCTTTATCTATCTGTGGATACGTATTTTTTTTCTATTTTATTCCCAGAAAACCCACAATGTGCTTATGTGATAACCAGTTTGCTTACAGAAACTCAATATATTAATAATTCAGGAGGAGGGATTTTAAACAACTATTAGTCTGCCTTTCCAATATGTTATAATGATAGAATTTTGGAAATCTGGATTCTAGCATTGTGTAAGTAATAGATAGAAACTGGGTGTTCAGGGGCCAAAATAAAAAGCAAAAGAGATATAGGTCATATTCAAATATTGCATTACTCTTTATCAAAGCAATTCTCAGAAAGTTTAGAGAAAAGATAAGTATGATCTTCTGGCCAGAAACTTTGAGAATAGAAGATGGCTGAAATAAGATATGCTCTGAAAACTGTATATTTTGTGAAGGAAATGTGAAAGAAAAAGAGGTTCTCTGGAAATTAACCTTGCAGAGCAATCTGTTAATAAATTCCTAGCTGGCTAGCTCACAGTGGTCATCATGCCCCAGGCATATAAGTTCTTCAGTAAAAGGCTTGTCTTTCCCTTTAGCAAGCGCTGTCCATTGTTTCTGTGCATCTGGGTTAACACACTTTTGAAATAATCATTCTCAAGAGAGTGCATATTTTGTAACTATCCTGTAATTCAATCTCTGCCTTTCTTTCTCCCACCTTCATATAATCTTCCTTCCATGTCCTCCTTAATTTTAAATACATGAGAGAAACTGCACAACTGTCATTTTCCAGAGCATTTGAGATCTTGTTGCACAGCAATTGTCATCAGCTTTGGCTCAGATAAACTCTTATAAAAATTATCTACACGTTTGAATGTTTCTTACATTGACAGAAAGAAAAACAAGAGGAAATTAGAATGCTGGAGCTTACGTTAAGAGAACATGATGGAAACTGATGGGGTGAAGTTGGTGGTGGTAACACATCATCAAGGACGTTTGCAATGAGCACATGAATTTTTCATGAGAATTAAAGTCCACAAGAGGCTCAAGCTTATATAAAGTGCCAAAGACAAAATTGAGAACATCTTTATCACCTGTGTTTACAGAGCCAAGACGAAAAGGGCTAGGGATTTTGCTTGGGGCAGGTGATAGGATGTCAGCAGATAATGGAGAAGAGATCTCTGTTATCTCAGCTCTCTTGTTTTTGCCTCTTTATTAGGGCAAATGGTCTTCAAACTGTAAAGTATACAGCATACATCACAGAGTGAGAGTGACTAATAGGTGAGAAAAAACTCATAGCAGGGAATCTAGAGCTAAATTTGATGGCAACGTTAGCTGTGCCAGAGAATATGTTATGTATTGCTGCAGAAAAAGAAATTGTCAAGGTGTCTCAGTAGCCCTTGGAAGATGACCTTAGCTGATCTTTGAATAATTTGTGTCAATCTCCTATCTTTAAACCTATCTGCCCCTTTCCTAACTTCTATTTCTTGTGTACCAGATGATGTAATATTTTTTCTATTCTACTGATGATAAATTCTTGGTTTTCTCAACTAACTTGTTTTATTAATTTATTCATCCATCCACTTATTCATTCAATAGATATTTATATGTACAAGGCACTGTTATAAAGACTGAGAATACATTAGCAAACAAGACAGGCAAAAATCAATCTCTCATGGAACTTACCATCTAATGGAGAGTAAAAGATAGGATATAAGGAAACAAATAAATATACAACCTGATTTTAGAATGAGTTAAGTATCATAAATAAAATAAAATAAAGAGGTATACAAGAAGGTGATTTGGATTTGATGGACTTTTTCAGATATACTGGTCCAGAAAGGTCTGTCTGAAGAAATGACAATTGAGCTGAGACCCAAGGAGCTAAATTTCTGAAGAACTGGGGAAATCATAAAAACACAAGTCAGCAGTGGAAATGAGCTTGACGCTAGATGAACAGAAAGAAAATCATTATGTTCAGGTCTAGTGAACACTTAGTAGAGTGGTCCAAGATGAGTTGAAGAGGTAAGTGGTGATTATATCAGATAGGGCTCTGCAGACCGTGAAAATATGAGTTCTATTTTAGTGCTTTAAGTAGACATCAGAAGTATGTTATTTTGGAAAGAGAATTTTAGTTCCTATGTGACTGAATTATGAGGGAGTGCAAAAGTAAAATCATATAGCCCAATTATTAATAGAAGGATATTGCAAATGTGAGATGTGGGTAGCTTGGACTCAAGGGAATAAGCTATACGGAATTGTTGGACTTGGATTTCACTTTGGAGATGGAGTAGATAGGATTTGCTAATGGATTGCATCTCTTCTGGATTTCAACTTGAGAAACTGGAGGGATAGAATCATATGAGATGGAAAAGATAGTGGCATGAGAGTGATGTGGGCAGAGAGAAACAGTTTGGAAGGATAAAATAAGTGTAAACTCTTAGACATTACCAATTTCTGTCTCTCTTTCGTACTTTTAACTTCTCTGATACTGCTTTTCATTATTAGTATCTTAAGTCTTTTCCACTCTAAGTCTGCTAATCTTCCCTTAACTCGGCTTCTCCCTCAGAATATTTCCTTCCTAGTGTCCTCCATTTCAGCAATAAATTTCTTGCAATAGTAATCAACACATTGTTACTATGTACTCACACACCACTTCCTCATCTACCATGTACAATCTGAAGTACATAATACAAAATATAAAGAACTGACTTATTTTCCATCTTCTTTAGTGACATAATTGTTACCATGGGTTTATAATATGGAAGCTCAAGCACAAGGTACGAAGAAGGCAAAGGTCATAGATGTGCTCCACTTAGCTTTCTCTTGTACTGCTGCCATTGGTAACACTCCAGACTCTACCATAGCTGCATGAAGACATCTGTGACTTTCCCAAAGTAGGCTGAGTGTGGGTGTACTGTTGGACCATTACAGACAAACTGCAGAGAAGGATACACATGCTCAAAGTATTAATAAGTGACAATCCGCAGGATTTGTTCATGATTTGAGTCTCTGTAAACACTTAGTAGTTCAGTCCTGTTAAATATTTTGGATTGGTTAGTACTGCATTTGCTCAAAAACACTCCCTCACGTTTCTAAATGTGACAGTCCATTTGATGCTTTCAGTTCTTTATCCCCTATATGACTGAAATCATATATGAATTAAGACAAACAAAAACTCATAGACACGGACAAGAGTTTAGTGGTTACCAGAGGGTAACAGTGGATGATTGTGTTAGAAGAGGGTAAAGGGTGTCAAATACATGGTGATGGAAGGAGAACTGATGCTGGGTGGTGAGCACACAATGCAATATATAGATGATGTATTATAGAGATGTACACTTGAAACCTATATAATTTTACTAACCCATGTCACCCCAATACATTTATTAAAAACTAATGTTAAAAATTAAATCTGATGGTCCATTCATCCTGCCTAGATAATAAGGTAATTCTCAAGGATGACATAATTGTATGCTGTTTGTACATATCAGAATGTTTGTTTCTTCAGTTGTCAGCATAAAGTTAAGTAGAGATGTTTATTATGGTACAAGAAATTTTATCAAGTGGAAGTAGGAAAAGTAAGATGATTTTTAAAAGTAGAAGCTACACAGTTAATTCAGGTCATGAAATGTACAAAAGTGGTGGAAATAATAAATTGCTATGTTAAAAAGTCCATTCACAAATGATTCTGATTCAAATGGTTTTTATATCAACTTTTTCTTTTGCATCAACTTTAATGTATCTCAGCACTGTGGTAATATCACAGCTCATGAAGTTTATTTGTGGCACAATTATTGCTGATTGAAACTTTAGAGTAATGATTTTTCCTACATGACATTATTTGTGTAATATAATTAGGCATTTTGATTTAGGAATTTTAATGACTATTTGAAGGAGAGATGTGACTTGGAAGTTCATTAGCTGTGTGGTTTTCAAGGCCTGTTTAGAGGAGGCAGAGATTGAACACATAGTTGAAAGAAAACTAGCCTGAGACAATCTGTGGGCTCTATCACCTGTGGTATGTTTTTCCTAGGCTTCCTCCACTAAATCTTTCCAGGCTTCCATTTTTTTTTTCTGACAAATGGAGAAAATAATACCTGTCCTCTATTCTTCATGGAATTTAATTTTCAGAGACAGTTATAATTTCAAATATTCTAACTCCTTGACAGGATATCGGTCTTAATTTCTGGCTCACGAAGCTCAGTTACATCAAGTGTATGTTGCATAACTAAAGTCGTAGGGAACTGGGAGCTACAATTCAGCCTGGCTTTTATGTCTCTCATTTTATGTGAAATTATTATTCTCTTTGTCTTTACGACTTTTAGGCTCACAATAAAATCTCTAAGACAGGAGAGTTGAAAAAGCAACCATTTACATCTTTTAGTAACCTTCATTTTGTCATTCCTTTGGCAGTTTTCTTGAAAAATATGACAGTTTTAAACTCTCACAAAGACCCAACAGGGTGGTTAAGGAAATTACAGACTGACAGATAGATTTTAGAGTTGGAAAGACCAATCCTTTGCTGTCAGATGAGAGAAAAGGAGTCCTGATCCAATTCACTCATAGTTGCCCACTCTCTGATGTTTGTGGAGGAAGAAGAGTCAGTAGAAGAAAACAATTCACTCTAGCTACAGTCCATACCTATTCAATAGATGAATGAATCTCTAATCATTTTAAGGCTACTCAATAAAGAATAGGGGATTATTGGCAGAGATTGCCAAAGGGTAGGAGAAGTGGCCAGCTGATCAGTGTTAGGGTTCGCAAAGGAACATCAGAGAAACAACAGAAAGTTTGTATTTCACAGAGATACTCAGAACCTAGAAGGAAGAATAAAACAAAGGAACTGGGATTCACATGAAGAATTAAGGGAGCAAGGCAAAGGCCCATTTGGAGAGGAATGATGTAACTAATATTGACTAATTTAAGAAAGAAAAATTCTATTGAAGTACCATGCGAGTGGCAAGGTTAGAATGACGTGAAACAGGACAATCAAATGTAGAAAACGAGTGGTCTCAAGTGAGGGTGAAAGAAATATATGAAGAGTCATTGTGTACTGAACTTTGAAAATTAGGACTAACTATAAACAAAGGGAAACTACGCTGGTGACGTTCAGAGATAATTACAAATTTTTCATCTGAACCAAGGTGTCCTTCTCAGTAGGAAAAGTTATTTGTGGTGGTATTGTTATCAAATATTGTTTTGATATACCCCAGGATACCTAGTAAAATGAGGATATGCTAGTTCATTAATGACTTATTAATAATTATGGTTTTATGTCATTTTTATCAGCTGAACGATCATTTATTCAACAAATATATTGCATTTATTAAGTTATATATTTAATATAATTCAAAAATAGAGAAAAATGTGACACAGTCACTTGTCCTTGAATTTTTCAGGCACATACACATACAAAATTGTAATTTATTTGCAAGCAACTTTATCTTGGAAATGATGAAAAAGGAAAAATAAGATGACTAAGTTAAAATAATCAGTGCCTTTGACACTTATATCAGACTTATCTCAGAAACTCTGTAATTCAAAAAAGCACATTATTTTTTCTGTGGAAAACAGAAAAAGTGCTTCATATGATTTTCCATAAAAATCCTAAGTTTACTCCGGCTGTGTTTTGTTGCATGACTCTCTTGTGTACGATACAAATTGCTCTTTGTAATAACAGGTTTTTTACCTTGTTATAAACGAAAAGATGTGCTTGGATGTATTTTTCATTGATTTTTGTTTTCCCACACCTCTTCAATTTGTGATGAGAAATGAATTATAATGCTTATGTTGTACCAACATGTACAGCGTTGGCAATCTGATTTATGTACACTAGACTATTTCCATTGACAAAGCAAATAGGACAATAGAACCAAAAGACTAGACGGAAATTCAGAATGTTATCAATTCACTTTAGCTACAGTCCATACCTATTCAATAGATAAATGAATCTCTAATCATTTTAAGGCTAGTCAATAAAGAATTTTCTACAATAACCTTTTGTTATCTGTGTCTAACATTTGTTGCTCACTTTATCAATTATACAGCTAAATGAAACATGCAAACTAAAATGCTTTTCTCTCGTATTGCAACAGTATGTGTTTAAATAAATGGAATAAAGTAGAGTACTAACAGGCAGAAATTTTCCATTCTTGAGGCTGATGTTAGAGTTGGAATCCTAAAAAGATTCAACCCTTGTTCTGAACAAGCATGGGTAAATGTACTTTTTATTAAATTTATTGAGGTAGCATTGATTAATAAAGTTCTATAGGTTTCAAGTGTACAATTCTATAACACATCATCTATGTGTCAGATTGCGTGCTCACCACCCAGAGTCAGTTCTCTTTCCATCACCATGTATTTGATCCCCTCCCTCCTCTCCCACCCCCTTCCCACCCTTACCCTCTGGTAAACACTAAACTATTCTTTGTGTCTATGAGTTTTTGTTTCTTTTTTTTTAATTCATTTTTATTGTTAGACTTATTGGGGTGACATCTGTTAGCAAGGATTACATAGGTTTCAGGCATACAATTGCTTTCAGTTTTATATCCCACACATAAGTGAAATCATATGGTTCTTGCATTTTCTTGTCTGAATTAATTCACTTAGCATGAGAATCTCAAGATCCATCCATGTTATCACAAATGGCAATATTTCATCTTTTCTATGGCCAAGTAAATGTTCCTTTGCATATATGTATCACATCTTTTTTATCCAATCAACTATGGAAGGACACTTTTGTTGATTCCATGTTTTGCCCACCATGAATAATGCGGCAATGAACATAGGTGCACATATATTTTTAAGGATAAAATTTTCAGATTTTTTGGGTAGATACCCAGAAGAGGGATTGCTCCTCATACGGTAATTCTACTCTGAAATTTTTGAGGAATCTCCATACTGTTTTCCATAGTGGCTGTACTGACTTACATTCCCACAAGCAGTGTATGAGTGTTTCTTCTTCCCGACAGTTTCTCCAACATCTGTTACTA
>PVJL010007735.1:0-74482 GCA_004026885.1 Lyroderma lyra | reverse complement strand
ACACCTGGGGGGCACAGGACTCCTCGGGGGCACAGGACACCTGGGAGACACAGGACTCCTGGGAGGCTGGCTCGAGCTCAGGAACCCCCACTTCCCGTGCCCTGCTGTCCTTGCCCTAGACTGTTCTGCCTACCTTCCTTTCCTCACCCCTACGCTCAGGGTCAGACTGTGTGGTGGTCGGACAGTTACCCCAGAGGCCTCTGTCTCCTCTGCTGTCACTCACAGGCATTTCCCCTAATACCATCCTCGCACGTTTACTCCTGTCCTGGTGTCTAGGATCTGGGCAATACAATTTAAGAGGGACATGCCAGACAGGGCTTTCAGGGGGACAAATAGAAAACTGTGGCATACGCAGCATGATTGAAGAAGCTTGGTGTTCAGTGTTTAGCTGAGATCCCAATAACACTCCACTGACGGATTCTGAGCAGGAAAAGGCAAGCAAGTGCAGTTTTTGTTTGCTTGTTTGTTTGTTTTTGTGGAACAATCCAGAGGGATTCGGTTTTGCTCACCTATCCGGCCTCGAATTCGTGAGGAATGGTTTCCAGCTGCTCAGGCTCCTGCCCGTGGGCTCCCACAAAGTGGGCCCGGTGCGGGGAGCTGGCTGGAACTTCAGTGGACTCCAAGCACCTTTCTGTTTGGCTTCCTTCCTTTGCGAATAGTTGTCTTTCACGGGTTGCAGGACGCTATCTCAGCTTTCAGAGGGCTTCCTGAGCTCCAAATGTACATCAGTTCTCCTTGTTTGCTGGTGACAACAGCAGCAGCATGCCAGGGCACTCCGTACACGCCACCTGTCTGGCCATGAGAACATCTGTGCCCATGCCCTGATGTCTACATCGTCTCTTTTTAAAGTCACCTGTATGTGCCCGCAGAACAACTCTGAGTTTTCTGAAGGCCTAGAGAACGCACAGCGGTGCCTCTGCTCGTCTCTTTGGGTTGGTCATTTGGGAGAATTCCTGGAAGGTGGTGGTTCTGGCCAAAAGGTAAATTGAGGTATTTAAGAGATTTCTGGTTGCTGTGGTCAGTGGGGGGTGTGGGAGGTGACAGAGGCGCTAAGAGGTGCTGGTGACCATTTGGTGAGAGAGTGGAAGTGGAGCGTGGACAGAGAGGGAGGACGTGGAGTCACTAGGGAGTGGAGATTAGGTTTGGTGGCAAGAGGGTCAACTGTCAGGTTTCTCGTTTTCTTTCTTCCTCCCTTAACAAGGATGGATTGAGTGACGCGTGCTCCAACCTACAGCGCATGGCCCAGCCTTGCCCCTATTATCCTGGTTCCAGCTTGTATCCTGGCTGACAAAATGCCGGTCCTAGACTGTGTTCTCTTTTGGTCCTGTGCCCCGGGCAGCTGCTAAAGTCCCCCCACTGCCATGTATCTGGGGACATGCATGTCCCTGGTCTCTGTCCAGTCTCTACCAGTCTCCAATATTGTTCTCTCTCTCTCTCCCCGTTTGAAATCAGTGTTCCACCCCCAGTCTTCACAGCAGGTGTTATTCTTTAGAAAAATCTCCTCTCCATTCTCTTTAAACCTAGTCCACCCCCACCCCCCATTCACGGTGACAACCTTGGCTTTTACTTCATATTGAAATTCAAGTCAATGAATGAAAACTCCTTTAATTTCTTGAGCCCAAACTACCAAGCTTCACAGTATCTGTGCACTTTATTCCTCCCATCTCAGCTGTCTTTTCCTCTCTCACGTTAATACCTGTTACCTGTTGCCTTCTACTCTGAGAAGCTCAGAGGTTCTCAGTCCCTATTCCCCCGTGTTGCCCCCACAACTTGGTTTGTTTATTTGTGTGGCCATGTGAAAGAAGAGATAGAAAACAGAAAGCACGATCCCCTTCTCAAACTGGCTGACTCAGACACTGGGATGAACACGGGACAGCCACACTGGAGAGAGGCCTGAGACTGGGCCCGCGCTGAAAGCACCAGAGAAAATCAGGGGCCTCCTGCTAGCGCCAGCTTACCTTTGCAGGCCTGCCACCTCTTGCAGTACCCACAGCATAACGGCTGCCTTCTCTCCCAGCAGTGATGCAGATTCTTAATGTCATTATTTTCTTTTGATTGAAATGATACCCTCTAAAATTTTCATTTCCAAGTTTCTCAGTTGTATCTAGTTGCACGAGCACAGTTTAGAAACCTGTTTGGGATGGACTTTGTCAGTAATCTAAGCAGCAAGGCTCGTACCCATGTGTATGTGGTTATACATTTTTATTGAACTTACCTAGGATAATTTAAGTGATGCAAATTGTGTGGCCTCTGGTTTAGCTAAACAGTCCTGGATGTCTCAGAAACCTTGATGAAGTCTTCCACAGTTGCATAAAATAGGTATTTTAGAAATTTCAAACTTCGAATGATTATTTGGTTCCTTTTCTATTTTATTTTTATTTTGGTTAAGCAGGACTTAAACAAATGAACTTTGATTTTTGTTTTAAAGATTATTAAAAATTTTATGTGTATATACATATAACTGTTCAAGACCCATAGTTTCACTGCACTGCAGGATGTGGTCTCCATGTAGTACATATAAAGCTGCAGGTTGATTTTCCGGGAGCACTTAACCTGTAAATTTAAAATCTTAGATGTTTTCCCCTGGAATTTACATTTACCTACAGTTACCAATCTTTCTCTCTCTCTCTCCTTTCACAGTCTAATGCAAAGAATTGTCTGGATTTTTTGTCCTTAATACTCACCTACTACAATCTCATTTCCACCCTTACCATTCTGAAGAAATTGCTCGAATCAGTGAAACCAAAGTCCCATTATTGCTAAATACAATAAATGCTTTCATTCCTTAGCTTACCCTCTCAGCAACACTCGAGAAAGCTGCCCACTCCCTTTTTCTTGAAACACTTCCTCTTGGTTTCCATGACAATGCATTCTCCTGATTTTCCTTCTACCTCTCTGGATGCTTCGTCGTCATTCTTTATCCATCTCTTAAGTCTTCTCTTACTACACACTCTCTGGTAGAGAGGAGAGAGATTTGTACAGCAGTCTGACAAGGCTCTACAAAGACATCCTCACCCTTTCTTTATCGTTCTAATTTTCTCAAATACAGGCTACTAGTTGACAAAGCACTAACGGTGGTTCGAGGTCACCTCCTAAGCAAGTTCTGCCAAGACAGTGTAGCTTCACTGTTTAGAATGTGGGGGGCTTTGTTACTTATACTCCATCTTGGAACTTTAGTTGAAGTTGGGACACAGGCAAAACAACCTCATATTTTTGACGTGTTAGATATACGAGGATGTATCTTTTTTTAATGTTCTCATTTGAAGTCTTGTTTTTTATTCCAAATTGTTCTTTGTTCTAAACATTAAATATGTCTCTCTACCCTGTTTGACAAGCTAGACAGCTTGCTGAAATAAAATTTTCATTAATGTCTTAGTTTTTACATTATTCTTGATTGCCTTGGGAATGTGCCCTTGACCGAGTGAATTACTAAGCAAAGAATAAGTATTAAATATTTCCAGGAGTCAGGATGAGCTCAAGAACAAATCTGGGTGCATTGATATCTTCATATTTCTGAAAAGGCTTTTAGGTATAGGTCAGGGAAGTGTTTACAGACATTATGAATATGTGCTTCAGTGAGACATTTGACAAGGACTCATGAAATTCTTGTGAACATGGTATTATTGTCTTGGAGGCAAGGACAAGTATGAATGAGTGGTGGTGTGTAAAATGTAGATTAATAACTGATATCTAAGTGGAAGAAAGTTTATTGTGTTCTCTGTGTGTATGTGTATGTGTATGTGCGCGTGTGAACGTGTATATGCATGTATGTCTCCTCAGTGTGGAAGGCAGTCTAGTCAGTAGTTAAGATTGTGGGGTGGAGCCAGACCATCCTCAGTTAAATGAGGATATATAGAGAGAATACTGGAGTGCATAGCACAGCTTCTGGAATTTAGTCAGCCCTTATAAATGTTTCCTACATGTATTGCTATTACATAATGAGCTGTAGTTGGTAAAGATATAGCAAGTGTGCTTAGTCAACTTGCAGGTAACCTATAAAGCATGAGAAACCTAAGTACTTTGAATGACAAAATCAGATTGGGAATATCTTAATAGGCTGGACTGATCATGAGGTGACATTTGTTAAAGAGAAATATAAAATAAGCTTAGCAGTCCCCAAAGTCAACTGCGTGCTATAGGATGGGGATGACATACTTATTGAGAACGTTCCATTCAACATGGATCATGATGTGATGCAGAAATGTAGAATCTAGAACAATACTCTCAATTATGTAGCTGTGTAACACCTATGGCTATGTAAAATAAAATTAGTTAAATAAAATAAAAACTTAGTTCCTCAATTTCATAACCACATCTCAAGCACTCACTACCCAAGAGTGGCTTGTAGGATAGCACAAGTATAGACCATCTCCATCATCACAGAAAGTCGCATTGGACGGTATTGATCTAGAATGCAGTCTTTCTACACTGCACTGGTAAAACCTCATCAAGGATATGGTTATGTTAGAATCTGGGTTACACGTTTCAGAGGGACACGGAACAAATGGAGAGACAAAGAAATAAAAATCATGTCATATGAGGCGTATTGAAGGACCTGGGTGATTAGCGAGGGGAAGAGACAACATCTCCTCTATGTTAAGCACCAAGGCTACCAGGTGGAAGAGGAATTAGATGTCCTCATGGCACAAGGGATAAACCAAGGGCCAATTAGTCAAAATTAGAGGAAGAAAGAATCATTATGTTATATAAAGTCAACAATTTAGAAGGGTTCTGGAGTCAGATAGCTGTGTCCAAGTCCCACACTATCTTTTCCTTGATGGATGGCCCTGGGCAGGTTACTGAAACTCTCTAAGCCTCACTTCCATCATCTGTAGAACAGGATCATGTTAGTATCTTCCTCACAATAAACAATATTATATATGCACAAAGAAGAAAATCTAACGAATGTTAGCTATTGTTATTATGTCATATTCTGGCCGATGTAAGGACATTGAACACTGAATGAGCTGCTTGAGAGTTAGTAAGTTCCCATCACTAGAGATGTTTAATGTGTTGATGACTTTTTGACAGGGAGTGTAGAGGGCACTGAAGCTCTGAGTAAGAGGCTGACTTGGGGTTTAAAGAACCCTTCCTATATAAGCATCTATGGTTATTTTAATTTGTTTCATTTCATGTTCATTTTTGCCAAGGCTATCCCCAAGGCTTGAGCATTTTTCACTTGGTCAGGTGGCAGTTCATCATTCCTTGCTGACCTTGAAAGGTGGAGCAGGAGAAAGAGGAAATGAGAGAAGGAGAGGTGAATGAAAGTGGAGACTCAGCGTCCATGTCCTGCCCAGTACTTGCTGTCTATATACCTCAAAAAGAGACGAGATAAACCCTGTGGACTATTCTCAGAATAGTGTCGATATTCTGTCAGGAATGAGAGGGGGACTGCGCTTAGAGTTTTGAGGAAGGTTCTGAGAGATGTCCAACGTGGTATGTTCCTGTTCTCTCGCAGCTCATGGAATGGCTGTATGTGGATTCGTAGAAGTTGGTAGCAGTCTATGTGCCCCCGTGGACCTGAATTATGACAATTAGGGAATGAGGCATATAAGAAAGTCTATCAGATCAGCAGCTGAACGATTGGGTGGAAACATCTTTTCAAAACTACTTTTTCCAAAAAAGAAGAGGGTAGGGAAGGATGGGAAATGTGATGATTGTACATTTACATGTGAAAATATGAGCTAATGTAAATACTTCACACATAATACTTATGTTATTGCCCACCTGGACTGTATTCAAGTATAAAATCATAGTAAAATACCAGAAACTTTAGCAGGGCCTCAAATATAATTCTCCTAGTAGTAGCTGAAGAAATTTTAGTGTAGCTTGTGAACATTGCATTCTGCCTTAAATCTATGGATCTTGCATCTAACCTGCTACTACTCTGCCCATTGTTTGTATTAACCTGGTCTCCTCCTAGAGGAGGAGGCACACCTATACAGCTCATTAGAATGTGCCTGGATGGTGGCTGTGCTCAGTGGCTGAAGCACCAGGATCTCTCAATAGGAAAGGGGCCCCTGGGATGCTCAGGTTCTGCTGCCCAGCTGCCACTGTGTGGCCAAACCACTGCATGCTGGGTTCTTGACTTAGTAGGGTGTTTACTCACTAACTTATGTAAGCATGTATGTACATATTGTAGATTTTCTGATGTCATTAGACACTCAACACATTTAAATTGATCATTGTCAGGAATGTGCTATTAGCACATGTAGAGGAGTCTGGGAATACAGGGAAAGGGTTTGAGAGTTGTCCTGGCAATATTTTCTGAGAGGCAGGCCAACAGGATGCACAGGGCATCCACAAAGCAGCTATTTTGAGAACAAAGTTCCAAATATATTATTTGTTAATTGGCGACTCAAAAAAATTTACAGAAGCCATCATGTGATATTATATAAACTTCTAACCACTATGCTATACTTTTGAAACTAATATAAAATAAAATTGAATGTCAACTGTAATTTAAAAAAAGAATAAGGAGGAGAACAATAAAAAAAAAGTCATCGTGACGTCTTAATCTAAGCTTAGTGACAGTGGTGATAGAACCCAGGGAAAAATGGAAAATTCAGACCCCCAAATTCCATATTTTGAGACATGCTTGCTGTGGAATGAGTTGTAGCTGCGTTCCTTGAGTAGATTTTGTCAATTGTGGAATACAGACACAGATTGACCATTTTTCTATCGTTTGTCTGGTGTCGACCATTCATACTTCTATTGCTGGAGTCTACCCAGTGTCTGGTACACGATAAGTACTTAATTGTGTTTTGTGTTAAACTCTGCGTTTGCTGCTTGCCCACTTCTCACTTAAGTGGAATACAGCCTGGATCCCAACTGCAATTTGGTTTCATTTGTTCAGAGCAGAATAAACTTCCTTGAGACTTTTTCAGCCTAAGCTGCGTAAACAATCACTAAAGTTGGCAAAAGATGAGGCCTACTTAATTGCTGTACAAAGGTGGTTTTCAGTCCCGTTGCTGGGTGACAAGCAGGCCTTGGCCGGCTGAAACGCTGGCTACGTCTCTCGTGCTTCAGTAGGTGGCACTCCTGTTCTCTCTGAAGCTGGCAGCCCCGCGGAAGCTGTGGGTTTGGGCGGGCAGAAACGCAAATCGTCAATTCAAAGCAGCTTTTTGGGGCAAGCAGCGGCACCAAGTCATTATCAGTGTGGTGGCAGCAGCTGCTGTCTGTCCCTCCTTGCAGGCAGTGTCAGAGTAAAGGCCTCTGGAATCTGACTGTGAGAGTGAGGACATTAAGCGGGGAAGCCACTGGTCTAAAATAAGCAGGTTTTGGGAGTGGGTTATCTGGTTCCCTGCAGACACATCCGGGGCAGCGGGAGGCTGAGGCCAGACCACAGGCAGGCCCTTCCCTCCTGTAAGTCTGGTTTGGAAAAATCGCATCAAAAAGGCTAACTCTCTAAAGCCACATCTTGGAACCAAGTTAGCGAAATTCTAGAGTGTCTTGAATTGGTGACAGAATTGTATTTTTTATGTCTGTATGATGGCTTCCCCAGTCAGTCTTGATTTCTAACGTTCTGTCTTAATCACCAATTAAGCCCCTGTCAGCGCTTCTCCTTGGGGTTTAGAAAATGGGGTCACCACAATTTCTCTCTATTTCCTGACAGCTGAGTCTCAGCAGCTGTTATGGACTGAATGTTGGTGTCCTCTCAAAAGTCACATGTTGAAATCATAACCTCCAATGCGATGGTAGTAGAAAGTGGGGCCTTCAGGAGGTGATTGGGCCGTGAGGGTAGAACTCACATGAAAGGGATTGTGCCCCTCTAAAAGCAGTCCCCCGAGAGCTTTCTGCCATGTGAGGATACAGGAGATGAACTGTATGAACCAGGAAGCAGGTTCTTAGCAAACACTGGATCTGTAGGCACCTTGATCTTGGACTTCCCAGCCTCTAGAACTGTGAGAAATAAATTTCTGTTGTTTATAATTCATCTAATCGAATTACAAATTAAAATTCATAATTAAAATAGTATTTTCACAGCAGCCCAAATGGACCTAAAACAACCAACAGCGTGCCTCCTCTCTCTCTAATCCGAACTCACGAGCACTTATACAAAGTGATGGAAAACCTGGAGCCATTGGGATATTGGTTTTGCTAGTCTTTTACTTTATGGGATGAATATTTTCAATGTTAGCACGTTTTTGTCTACCTTCAAGAGAGAGGCAATAGCTGTGACTATTTAAAATTTAAGTGCTACAAAGTAACTACTCAGAGAAATGAATTCACTTGCGGATTATCTCATCTGTGTCTGACACATGCGTGACAAACACGCTGCTCCCACCCCTCTTTCCCAGGTAAATTTATTAATTTATCAGTGCATTCTCCTGCTGAACTTTTTGGCACATGGGATAAAACTTATTTGTCTGATCTCAACCATGGTTGATTGTTAAGATTTTTAAAGATCGGGGAGTTCCCTGGTGGTGCAGTGGCTTAAGGCTTCAGCGCTGGCGCTGTCAATGCTGTGACCTGGGTTCGATTCCCAGTCAGGGAACTACCCACATACAAAAAAAAAAAAAAAAGATTTTTAAAGATCTAATATCTAATATATGGATATCTAATATCTAATATATTAGATAATAATAAAGGTCAAAAGCTAAAAGAACAAAACAGATCCCTCATAGTTTGTTCTTAAAGAAAGCAGAAACTTGAAGGAAACAAAGTCCCAGGGAATCATTTAATTTTCAAGCTCCAAGGAAGTATGATGACTCTCCGGCATCTCCAGATGATGGGGCTGATGCTCTCCGGGCAAGCTGGGTGAGAATTCTGCTTCACCTCTTGCAGGATAACCTTCCCTCTAAGAAGTAGAACTGGAGAAAAAACATAGAATATCTGTTTGAAGGCATTGGAGAGCCACCAAGCAGCAAAAATGGAAGGGACAAGGTTCTCAAAAATGGGAAAAAGAAAAACAAAACAAACAACCCCTCAGGGAAATCAAGGAACACGGAGACTAGTTTTGCCTCGAAGACATTTGTTAATGTCCAAGCTGTGGCCGAGAGGCTGAGAAGCTAAGCGAGTGTCATGCAGGTTTCTGGGGCATCAGGACCAAGGACTGGCGTTTAGAGCCAGTGACTTAGGACTCCGGCAAACACCGCAGCTTTTTGTAGGGATTCTCACAGGACTACACCATAGGAAACAGATGACTCTTTGAAAAGGCGGATGCCCAACTTCAAATCACTTCAATTTATGATTGAGTCAAGTAATCTGTTCCACCTTAACTGTCGTTAGGAAGCAAAATCAAATTCTTCAGGAATATAACACTATCCAAAGCTTTAAACTATATAAAAAATTTTCAATAGAGAATGTCTTGCATTCAAATCAAAATTTACCACAAGGCAAAATGAATGAAAACTGATGGGAGAATAAAATCACTCATGAGATCCAGATACTGCAATTATCAGGAACAAATGGTAAAATAATTATGATTAGTATGTTCTAGAATTTAGATAAGATAGAGAATTGGGCTGGAAACTATACCTGGAAATTATTAAAAAAATCAAATGAAATATGTAAACTTGAAAATTAATAACTAAAACTACGAACTCAGTGGATTTGTTTAACAATGGCTTAGGTGTAGTTGAAGAGAGATCATAAACTGGAAGACGAACCAGAGGAAGGTAGAAAGGGATTAGATGGAATTTAAATGTGGAATTAAAATTTGCCCAGGAAGTGCTAATTGTAATACTATTCATTAGACTTCAAGAAATCAAAGATGAATGTTGACATCTCCAGGGTAACCATTAGAAGCATAATAAAAGATTATATACTAAAAATAGCTAACAGAGGGAGAAATGGAATAATAAAATTAATAAAAATTCATAGTCCAAAAGAAGATATGAAAAGGAAGGGGAAAAAGAAATATGAAACAGATGGAACAAATTTAAAGCAAATAACAAGGTGGTAAGTTTAATTTTATATATACCAGTTATGACATTATGTGAAAATGAATACAAATTCTAATTAAAAGACAGAAATTGTCAGACTGGATAAAACCAAAAAGACAACCAAAACTCTATGTTGTATATATGTGCATATTGCAAATTATAAGAATTCAGGAAAGTTGAAAGTGAAAGTATGGAAAAGATCATGCATTAAAATATTAACCAAAAGAAAGCCTATTTATCTATGCTTATGTCAGACAAAGTAGACTTTAAGGCAATAAGCATCACTAATGATAAAAAAGGGTTATTTCATGAAAATAAAATGGTCATTCAATCAATAAATCAGGATAAAGAAGATTTGAAGAACATGAGTAACAGATTGATTTAACTGCTGTATACAGAACACTGCACTCAACAACTGCACATAGAACATTTGCCAAAATCGAACATATACTGGGCTATAAAGTGTCAATAAATTTCCTATGAATTAAAACATACAGAATATGGTTTATAACCATAGCAGAATTAAGCTATTAGTTAAAAGCTAAAAGATAAATGGAAAATTTTATGCAATAAATCGATATACCTTTAAACATATGTCAAAGAAAAAATAGTGAAAATTAGAAAATATTTTGAATTGAATGATAATAAACGTAATAGGTTAAAACACTTGGGGTGGAGTTAAAGCCATTCTTCAGAGGTCAATACACAGGTTAGAAAAAAAGGAAGAAATGTAACAGATACTGCCAAACTACCCTTCAAAGGGATTCTTACAAGCGAACAAGAAAAGGAGAGACACCCAGTCCTGTACCAACATTCATAAGCACACCCGTTTGCCTTCATCCTTGTTAAGGTGGGATAGTATCAATATTTAAATTTTGTCAGTCTGATGGGCATAAATGGTACTATCTCATGGATTGGTGTTTTATTTACCTGATGTGTTTGGTCATTTGCCAAACTTGTAGGGACTGCCCATCATACCTGGTGCCAGTGGGAAGATGGGACACACTATGAGAGTGGTCGTCTTCGGCCGGGAGGAGTGTTACCCCTGACACGGTTTAGGATTGCTGTGTAGACTGGCTGGCAGTTAACTTTGTTATTGTTTTTAAATTCCCTGTAGGCAGGTCCACCTGCCCCTCATTGCCTGCCCCCAGGTGGGCTGCACCCGCTGCCTTCCCCACTTTCTATTGAATGGTTTGTCTTTTCTTGCTGCTTTGTCTGATTTGTGTTTGTATTCTGGACATGAATGCTTTGTCGTATTTATGGTGAATATTCTTTCCCATTTTGTGGTTGTCTTTTAATTTTACTTATGTTTAGTTGTTTTGTTCCCTTTAGCTTTTTAATTAATTTATTTTATTTATTTATTGTGGTTGGCTCCCTGAGCGGGGATCGGGCCCAGCCCCGGCGGTGAGTGTGGAAGCCTGGCCATTACACCTCCCCCACCCACCTTTAACTTTTGAAGATCATCAGTTAACTTGCATGGCAGGCAGTGAATTTGTTATGAAAAGTTCTCCCTCTCCTTCCTCTGGGTATTGCTTTAAATGACTCCCAGCTTGACTCTGAGGACTTCTGGATGAGTTTCTAATAACAGGCAAGGGAGCCATCAGATGGTCCAGCTATGACACCACAGCTAGTTGATAGTAGATACTTTGGAGAGATGAATTGTATCGAAGCAAAAAAAATCTTTCTGTGCAAAGGATGAGTCACAGGCCTGACTGATTGGCTGGCAGCTTCTGCAACCTACCTTGGTTTGCTGTCTTCTGACTCATTGATTAAAGCATAAATGGGTTGGATCCTTTCTCTTTAGCTTTTAGATCAGGGAAACATTCTTAACATTCAGGGGCTTGATTTCAGCTGGCTGATAGTTTAGCAGAGATAAAGCATGTGAGAAGCACCTCTCTCATTTAGGAGCACCAGAATGAGGTTAACCTGTTTGCTACCACGTCTGTGTTCTGTGCTCAAGCAGTGGCTGGTTATTGTGAAGAATTGCACTAAGAATTTATCAAGACATACTCACAGCCTTCCCTCAGGAATGGGAGTGGTGAGTCAGTGGTGGCTGTTACCTTGGATTCGTGGTAGATGCAATTATTTCATGAATAGTTGCCACTATACTTGCAGTCTTACCACTTGCTTGTTTGTTCAGAAGGCAGATTGTCAGCCAAAAGGGAAGGAGCCCCGTGACACTGTAAGGAAAAGGGGATTAGTTGTGCAAACAAAAGTCTGCAATAGGACATGATCCTATTGAAAAACAAGCTAGTCACATGACTAAAAACACATCTGCACTGTTTTGGCTTTTCAGTTCCCAGCCCCATCACACATGTGCCACAAATTTGAGCACAGCTACACACACTTACATGGGCTCACATCTATTTATTATGCATAAATACAGCCACATGCAATTATAAACATTCTCATAGAACCACATGCATACCCCACACTCCCAAAACTACCACACACGCTGGCACTCATACATACCCTCCCACACGGGTATGCACTCACACACACATATTCACACACAAATGACCACATACACATTTCCTAAAACCCTCCTTCCCTCCCAGGAGCACAGACTTTTCCACTCAGAGGTCTGGGTATCATTTGTAATACAATGCTCATAGAGCTTTCCTTCCTGTTCTTTGGTTACTGAATGTTGTCGTTAAGTGGGACCTCTCAGTATTTCTTACGGCACTCATTCCTTGCTAATGAGTCCCCTGTGCAAGCAGTGCATCTATGAGTTTGTTTCTGTTTTGCTTGTTTATTTTATCCTTGAGATTCCATGTATCTAACTTACTTCACTCAGCACTCTACCCTCTACCTCCATCCATGTTACTGTAAATAGCAAGATTTCATTTTTTATGGCCAAATAATATTCCACTGTATCTATGTGTCACCACTTCTTTGTCCATTTATCCATTGATGGACATGCAGGTTGCCTCCATGTCTTGGCCACTGTAATATAATGCTGCAATGAACCTATGGGTGCACATGTCCCTTCAAAGTAGTATTTTGGGTTTCTTCAGATAAATACCCAGAAGTGAGATTACTGGGTCCTTTTTTGTCTCTTGTTATATAGCCTTTGTCTTAAAGTTTATTTTATCGAGTATAAATACTGCTACCTCAGCTTTTTAATTTCCATTTTTATGAAATATTTTTTTCCATCCTACTTTCAGTCTGCATGAGTCTTTCAATTGGTTGAGAAATCAGCTGACAATGTCATGGGAGCTCTCTTGTAGGTAACTAACTGCTTTTCTCTTGCTGCTTTTAGCATTCTCTGTCTTTAACCTTTGCCATTTTAATTACATTGTGTCTTGCTGTGGTCCTGTTTGTGTTCACCTTGTTTGGGACTCGGTACTTCCTGGGCGTGTGTATCTACTTCTTTCACCAGGTTAGGAAAGTTTTCAGTCATTATTTTTTCAAGTAGATTTTCAATTCCTTGCTCTCTCTCTTCTCCTTTTGGTACCCCTATAATGCAAATGTTGGTGTGTTTGATGTTGTCCCAGGGGTCCCTTAAACTATCCTTATTTTTTTGGATTTTTTTTTTTCTGTTCTGATTGGGTATTTTCTGCTATCTTATTTTCTAAATAACTGATTCAATAATCTGCTGAATCTCATCTACTATTATTTCACTATAATACATCATTTATTTCAGTTATTGTATTCTTTATTTTGATTGGTTCTTTTTTATGTCTTCTATTTCCACTTCTATGTTTCCTATCACTGAGATCATTGAGTGTACTTAAAAACAATGTTTTGAACTCTGTGTCTAGTAGATTGCTTATCTCCATTTTGTTTAGTTCTTTTTCTGGAACTCTCTTCTGTACTTTTATTTGGGACATGTTTCTTTGTCTCCCCCCTTTTGGCTGCCTCACTGTTTTTGTTTCTATGTATTAAGTAGAGCTGCCATGTCTCCCGGTCTTAGTAGAATGAATGGCCTTATGTAGTAGGTGTGTCCTGTGGGGCCCAGTGGCACAGTCTTTCTGGTCACCTGAGTGGGGTGTTCCAGGTGTCCCTTGTGTAGTTTGTATATGCTCACCTGTTGTAATTGAGCCTTGGTTGCTGTTTGTACATCAGTGGGAGGGATTGACCTTTGGGCTGATTGGTTGTGAGGACTGACTGTGACTACAGAGGAGGAGCTGCTATGCAGGGGCTGACCTTACAGAGCAGGATTTCTTTTAGCAGGACTCTCGTGTCTGCGCAGCCTGCCTTTTGGGTGTGTTGTTTTGGAGGCATCTGGGAGATGCTCTGGCTCTAATAGGAAGCTGGCCACTGGGTGTGCTAGCCCTGGGGCTCCATGAGGGGTCCCCTGCAGGCCAAGGTAAGTCACAGACAATGCCCTGCCTGGGATCACTTGGCACAAGCTACAGAGCAATCTTCAGATGGCAGCCACCCATGCTGGGCTTGGAGGTGCCCTGAGAGGCCCAGGTGCAAACTGGGGCTAGCTATCACTACTTCTGGGCTTAGGGATATTCAACCAGAGGCACAGGACCTGCTGGGGCCAGATGCTGCTTTGAAAGATTTTAGGAAAGTCCTCAGCATGAGCCAAGATAGGCCATTTTTATGGAAAGCCAATGGAAGCAGCTTCGGTGGGTCTGCAAGTTGGATAGGGCGGGGTCTCAGAAAATCATCAGGGCAGGGCAAATGATGTTAGCTGGGTTGATGAAGATGCAGACACAAGCAGCTGCTTGCATTTTCACACCTGGAGGGCTCATAAAAAAAACAATAGTTTCTGCCAGTTCCTCCAACCAGAAGAAAGCTGTCCTTTTAGCTCTTGCCTTGAAGCCAGACAATTCATTTCTTCCCCATCTGTGCCATGCCTTTGGAGCTGCTGTCCCACTGCTGGAGCTCCAAGAAAGTCTGTCAGTGAGTAAGTCCTTTTGTGGGCCTTTTAAAAGGAATGCCTGGGACTGCAGCCCTCTCTCTCATTCAGCCATGATCTCCACTGGTTTTCACATCCAGAAGTTGGGGGGACTTCTTTTCCTGGTGCTGGAACCCTGAGCTGGGGTGTCTGGTGTGGGGCTGGGGGGAGATCTCCAGAGCTTATATATTCCTTCTAATTATTAACCACTACGTGGGTGTGGGACTAGTGTTTTCCATGTCTCCACCCCTCCCACCCGTCTCAAGGTGGCTTCCTCTGTTTGTCCTTAGTTGTAGGACTTGGGTTCAGGTAGACTTCAGGTGATTCTCAATGATGGTTGTTCTGTAGTTTAGTTATAATTTTGATGTCATGAGAGGAGGCAATCATAGCGTCAGCTTACTCTGCCATCTTGGCTAGAATCTCTCAAATTTTCTTGCCTAGTATATGAGGTCTCCAAATAGTGCATGGCTGGTTGCATCTGCCTGGTAGAGATTAGAGCAATCTTAGCTTCACAATGGATTTTAGCCTTGCACTACTTAATAGATCTGACATAGCTAATGCTAGTAATTATTATTTCATTAGAGCAACAAAACTGCTGTCTCACTGATTTAGAAGAGTTAAGTTTTTTTTGGAACATTGACCTTCATTTTGCCAATATGATGATTTATGGTGTTGTCATATTTCTTGTCATTTTATAAATTGGAATTTGACTTTTCTTCTTGTTTCATTAGTTACTGCCTTTGTATTTCTCTGGAGTTTTTGATATTTTTCTTGGAAAGTTGTATATATGTGGTGGAACATTTAAGTGCAATGCTTAATTTTAATTTTTTAATTAAGTGCATGGCTTATGGAAACAACATATGGAAATGCTGTATATTTGTATTTGCATAGTCTTATTTATTCTATAAATAATATACTTCCATATTTATGGTAAAATGTATAAAATTTGAATACACTTTAGTGTATTTGTAAACATGCAAATCTGGCAGCTATTAATAGATATTACTCTCACGTGAACCACTGTGCCCTCCCCTGAAGACAAATTAAGATCAGGTTGAGTAAAAAAGATAGGTAATTTAAAATATACTGTGAAATAGTGAATGCTGACAGTGATTAAGTTAGAGTGATGGAATTATGGGTCATTTTTCTCTTCTCTATTTTTTAAATGTTGTATAATGTAGTTGTATTATTTTTATACTGAAGAAATATAGTTACTATTTTAAAAGAAAGGTAAACAAGAAGGAAGGCAATAAAGCAACAGAGGCGAGAAACACATTTGTAAAAATTCCCCAGTTTGAAGTTACCGTGTGGAGTGAATGAATGTCATGACAGCTCTTGCCTTTATTGCCATCCTGCTTTCACTTCAGGGTCCACCAGTTTATGTGCCCCTTCCTTTTATTGCTCTTGAGAGCCTTAAAGTTTTCATTTTTTTATTCCTCTTTTTCTCTAATAGCTGTCAGATTTAAAGTCCTTTTTCCCTCTCTTTCCCTCTCTTAACATGTCTTCTTGCTTGGCTTTTATGGTGGTTTTGTGTTATTTGCCATAACGTGTCATCGAATGACTACCAGTTCCAAAACAATGAATTTTACACCTACGTATGTTTTAATTATGACATGAGGTAATTGGACATTATAATATAAATTGCTTTTTTAAAAAGATAAAGTTAAAATGGGGTCAGCAGTGGTGTTAATAGAGAGCTGAGGCTCTAAAATCCAGCAGGAAGTAGGATTTGCACCTGGATTCAGCCGGGCTTGATTGTGCTGTTGAAGTGATTTACCTGGTTTCTTACTTCCTGGGAGAGCGAAACGGCTTCTGTGAATAACTTTTGTGCCATGGATTAATAAACTTGCAGGTTTATTTTGCTAGTTATTAAATGTTTCTAGCAAATATCCTTATTCACACAGGAAATAACTCCTACTTATATGATTCCTGTTTGTTCATGTCAGGAAAGTATCCTTTGAACATTCAAGTATAAAGACTCACCTACAGGAACAAAATGAAATCTAGGTATGTCATGTGTGTGCATGCGTGTATATGCATATGTACACCCAGCAGCAACACTTGCAGAACTTCGGTCAGGAGATAACACCAACAGGACTTAAAACTTCAGGTACTGAGGACACAACCCACTAGGGTCAAGAAAAATGGTTGTTGTTATTATTTATGAATGCTTCTGTTCTAATAGAGTGCCCTCATGGTTGATCTGATGATAACTTTAATTTTCAGGTTCTAAAGTACAGAAAAGGAAATGTGTTAAACCTTGTGAAAATACCCAACTTGCCTGCTAAAAATCCTACTTGCTAGTTTATGATGGGAACATATTTTAGAGACCAAAGTCATCATTTTTATTTCATATCTTCTTTTAGCGAATTCTTTATATTTTAACTTACTTTTATTTTTTCTAAAACTGGATTTAATTACTAGTTATAGTTGCAAGGGTGGAGGAAATTTTCCTGAATTTACTCTAATGATTTCTTAGTCACTGAACAGCAGCCTCAGTTTTGCAATGAACACATAATACTTCTATTATCACACACACACACACACACACACAAAAGCTATTTTTAAAATGTGTGTCTCTACCAGGCAGAAAGGAGGAAAAAGAAGCTTAAGGCAAGGTTGAATCTTTTCTACTCTAGCTAAGCAATCTTCTTCTCCAAGCATGCCGGGAAATTCCGTGTTCAGGAAGCGCCTCCCAGATCCGTATGGTCTGGGGAGAGAGAGTAAGCAAACGGCAAAATGGCCGGGCCTCTTTGGATCTTGCTAGACAAAATTCTTGCAGCAGTGAGAAGACCTTAGAAGCAAAATGAGCTGACACATTGTATACTTGCTTCCTTACACCTCAGAGTATTTCTAAGAGGACACATGGCAGAGAAAGTTGTGGAAACACAGTCTCACGGGAGACAGACACTAGGAGAAGCACTGGCCTTGTGACGACTGTCTGCCAGCAGCCGATGGTCAGGCAGAGGAGCACGGTGTGCTCTCTTGTTAGCCCTGGGCACGTTCAGTCTCTCTCTCTCTCTCTCTCTATATCTCTATCTCTTTCCTTTCGTTTTTCCTTCTCTTTCCCTCAACACACACACACACACACACACACACACACACACACACACATACACACATACACACGATTTTCGAAGTATTCACTCTGTTACTTTGTACTCGACACCAAAAATTCAACCAACAGTAGAATAAAACCATAATCTTTGTTAGGTATCATTGAAACCTAGAATAACAAATGTGAACATAAATATAAATGAAACTAAAAAAAACCACTGCTAGCGCATTTGGGAAGAGAAGTTCCTTTTTAATAGATACATAAATTACAGTTATTTCATTTAGAAAACACCAACAGCTTGATAAAGACCTTATTCTTTCAGGTCTTATGAGTTATTGTTACAATTAGTAAGGCCAAATTCTAACAGAAAAGACTGTAATAAAACATTTGTTGAATATTAAAATAATTCCCTCAATGCCTCTATGAAGCTTTGCAAATTTCAGGCAAGTTTTTGTATGTGAAACTCTGCCCAAGATATATAGTGAGCAATGTGTTGCTATGAAACCTTTTTGGATTAAAAAAAAAAAAAGAACTTTGGGCATTAGAATATTTGATTTACTAGATTTTGGCTCTCTCTTGCCTATTTCTTTTGCTAAACATTCCGACTGAGACTTTACTATGATTATCTGATCTTACTCCATCTTGGAAGTCTAGCCTTTGTAAATAATGGAAAAGGAGACCCTCCTGGATTGTTATGGTGACTATTTGGCTCTGAATTAAATGAATGTTTAAATCTCTAAGATTTCAAGTAATGTTGAATTTGGCTGGATACCCTGTGGTTATATTTTAAGCCTTTAGAAATACATGGGTTCTCAAATAGCGATATGCTTTTTTTTTCCTGACTAACATTTCGTTATTACCCTCACTGTCTACTTCAAACAAATTTTATGCAGTTTACAATTCTTGTAGCATATGGTTGCTGCCTACAAGCACTTTGTGTGCCTTGGCAGACAGCCACATGTGAGACTGAAGGACGATTTCCTGCATGAGTAGTAGAGAATCTTGCTTTTACCCATTTTGCTATTTGAGTTCACCTTCTAAGGTAGGGCTGGGTTAGATCTTTTGTTGTCTTTCCTCTTTTCCCCATCCCTCCCTCTCTTCCTTCCTATTTCTTTGTTGCAACCCCTCTTTACACTTGGTAGGGTAATTTATGCTGTCAGGATTACTAGAGGTTCTTGTCAAGAAATCACAATGTAATACTCCTGTAGACAACTCCAGGTATTTCTAGCTTTTGCCTTCTCCTGAATCCTCACCTATTTTGCAAGTCATTTTGAGTGTGGACCCATTTGTCCTTTTCTTTGCACTTCTGACTGTAGAGCATTCCTCAAAGCAGAAAATGCATTGATTTGTAAGCCTCATCACTCATATTGAGACCCTGTGCAGATTTCTGGTTCGGAAACATAATAGGTTTTACTTACCCGTAACTGAGATGAGGGCTGAGTATAAGTTTCTGCGGTCAAAGAGGGGGTTAGAAAGAAGGAGCAGCTGTTTTGAGAATATAACTGAGGCTGTGACAGCAGGAGGTGGTGGGAAGCTCTCTGGAGGGAGAGGTGGATGACAGGGAAAGATCTGAGGAGATGGCAGGGGCAGGTGAATATTCTCTCTGAAGACCTCAGCAGCACAAGAGACGGGGCATGAGCATAGCCACTTCCCAGTCTGAGCATGCCAGTTCCTCCACAACTTGGTGTCCTTTCCCCTTTCCAACCCTTTCCTTGCAGGAAGTCACGAGTGGGTTGGGTTACAAGGCACTGGGCTGAGTTGTGTAGGGGCAGCAGCTGGAAAAAGTGAGCAATCTACAGCTGTGAGTGTTCCCCTTTTCTGTTTAGGGCCCCTTGTAGTCGTCTTTGCACTCTACACAGAGTTGCAATCCAACCCAGTTGCTGTTCTGTCATTTGATCAGTTGGTTGAAATTATTGATTTACCATTGGGTTACTTATTTTTGCCCAACATTACATGGCCTACATATTTATGTTCTGAACCTACTTCTGATCATAAGTCATTAGTTCACTGTAGTCCCAAGGGCAAGTAAGAGGTAATTTTTTGACTGGTATCTAAGTGTTTTGCATGAGAGAAATTTAAAAAAAGATGAGAGATATGTATGTAAATATGTACATATATATGATATACACCTGTGTATGTACACAGGGTGCAAAAAATGTGTACACCTTTTAAGGAAGGAAAAAACTCTATTAAAATTGTAATACTTAATGTATACTAACAACAAAAGATGGATACAGTCACGTTTGACTTCTGCAATTGCAAGAGGTGCTCAAAGTGGTTACCTTCTGTGTCCAGACACTTCTGATTACAGCAAACTACTGGTTGAGCAATGTTGACCACAGTGTCCACCTGTATCACTGCTCATGCCATTTCGATTTCTTTCTAGAGTACCACCAGTGTATACACCACATCCTTTAAGGCGCCCCAGAGGTAGACGTGAAGAACATGGGGGAAACTTAAACAATGTTCTTGAATTTGAAATACCACTTCAAAATGGTCTTGTGCTCCTCCAAGGACAATCATGCTTCTGCCATTTTCTTTGACTGTCCTGCCTGTCACAGGGTGACGCCAGCATTCATTTGAATAATGCCATCTTTTGAGTGAACGTCATACTACAGATTGCTCCTGTAATTCAAATTCGAAAAATATTTTTTTCCAAAAAGTATTATAATATAGTACATAGATAACATCTTTAAAAACGTGTACACATTTTTGGCACCCCCAGTATGTGCAGAAGCACATACATGTAGACATTCACAAATCTATCCCCACATGCATATATTATATAGATCATGTTTAAATGGAACCTGGACGTCCATCACTTACTGTGGGACTTATTAAACTATATACGGAAATAAATACATCACATTTTTAGTGTTTATATATTCTAGTCGGAAGTCTTGAAATACCAAATCTCACTGTTGATTAACAAATCGAATTAAGTTCCACGTTAATGGCAAGTTGATACAAATTTCTATGTTCTGTCGCCCTTGGGGAAAACTATGCAGTCTACCAGGGTTAAAGGTCAGGCTGCGAATCTGGGAGAGCACCCGGCGGGGGCTGAGCGCGCCCTGCGCTAACCCTTAGCGCCGCCTCCAGGAGACAACGTGTTACGGCCACACCGGGGAGGGACAGCAGCCTGCGGGCCGACGAGGCTCAGTGCGCTCCCTCCGGACTGGGGTCGGGCGCTGCGGCGCCCCGGGCTCCGGCCGAGGCCTCCGCGGCGCCTGCTGCCGGAGGCTGCCGAGGGGGCTCACAGCCAGGCGCCCCGGCGGGGACTCGCTCGCCTGCTGGTGGCGCTGCAGCAGGGCCCTTGGCCTCCAGTGCCCGTAGGGAGGCTTCCACTGCGGCCTCTGGGGCCCGGCTGCAGGCTTCCGCCTCTGGCTCTGGGGGCGGCTGATCAGCCTGGGCTCCAGCAGGGAATCCCCGGCCTTGGGGCTCTGCTCCTGGCTCTGTGGCTGGATGACTGGCCTTGGGGGGCAGTTGTGCCTCATTCCGTGCTTCAGCGTCGGCCTGAGGAGTTGGGGTAGGCAAGGGGCCCTCTGAATTGCCTCGTTCCGACTCGTTGAGAGGTGGGTCGGCGCCCCCTTGAGGACTGCCGGGCTCGGCCGGGAATGCTCCGGACCCGTCCGACTCCGGGCCCTGGATTGCCCGGAAGGCCGCGGCCAGGCTTTGCACCGCGTCGTGCACCCGGCTGGCCTCTGGGTCAGCCGCTTCACCCGCAGGAACGGCCGACTCCCGCTCTTCGTCGGAGCTGTGCTGACCTTGGTCATCCTTTTCAGACAATTTCGCTTCTCTGATTTTTTTGTAGAGTTCGTTTCTCTCTTCTTGTAAAGCTCGACAGAGATTCTCTAGCCTCCCAATTTTCATCACGAAGCATTCATACTCTTTAGCTCTCAACGCTTTCTGTGATTTGAAAACACAAACATAAAGCGTTATGAAATGCAAAGTTGCCAGGATGCTTTCTGGAAACTAGCAAAACCCTTTGTCTAGGAATTTGCCTACTAGGCCCGGGGTCTGACCACGGAACGGTGGCCGGACAGACACTTGGTCAGAGACTTCGGTTTTCTTCTGTTTTTGTTCTCATTGTATGCTAGACTCTGGGAGAATTTTAGTCATGCTGGGAGAAGTCGGGAAAGAAAGATCGCAAAGCCTTTCTGGGCTTCCGTCGAGGGCCTCTAAAATCATAGATGAATTTTCGGCTTGCAAGACTTACAGCGTGTAAGTGAGCTTGTGGCAAAACAAATGAGATTGACTGGGACTTGGCTGTCAGCAATGCCTTATCTATTCTGTAGACAAACTGCTATATGCTAATCCAGCAACTGTTTGATTTATGTTGATGAATAATAAACTCATCTCTTTGGAATTGGTTGCAATTTGGGATGACTTGTTAGAACAGCAATTATAACCAGAGAAACTCACCACACACTGATTCATAATGCTGGCTTCTCAAACTACTCAGTTTTCCTTCTTTTCTCTGGAAGTGTCAGTATGTATGTGTGTGAAATCATTCCTTATCATTTTACTCCTTCATCCCATCTTTGTGCTACTCTGTATCCTTTAAGACTGGTTTTACTTGTTTACACGGAGAGACTTTCACCTGAAAGCCCTGCCTCTCAGGTCAAGGTCCATGTATAAGTATCTTTGCTGTTACAGTCTCAAAACCTACTCAGAGCCTGACTTAATATCAATCTTTAAATGACTGTAGGAGGAATTAAACAATCTGTCTCTGTATCTGTCTACAAAATAGCACATATTCTGGGTGCTGGGGCTGGCATCTTCTCTCAATATGTTCAAATTGATGAATTAATTCATTTTGTACCTTTTGGGTGCTAAGCGTCAGGGACTCAAAGACAAGTAAGGCACTAGCTGGGCCTTTAGGGAATTCACAGGCCTGCTGTTGCCTTGGGGACAGATTTGGGATCAACAAATAGGCATGTGCGTTAAGACGAAGAGTCACAACACTCTTTATGAGTCTGGGCCTGATTCTAAATGATTTTGCTGTAATTACTTTTATTACAATTTCATCTATCACATTCCAGAAAAATCCGGCCCTTTTTCAAAGGTCATCATTTGTATTATTAGTTTGTAATTGTTTTATGTTTGAAAATTCTGGCTAACCTGGGGAAGATAAGCTAAGGGAAATGCTTCCTCACCTCTTCAATCATGTCCAACAGGGCTTTGTTACAGCTCTCAAACCGGGCTTTCCATGTGGCTGTGTCCTTTTCTAGCTTCTTCATTTTCTTAGTTGTCTACAGAAATTAGAGTGTTTTAATATTAATCCTAGAGAGTTAATACAGCAAAGAAGCTATTAGTTCCATATGTCAAGAAAAGTCCTTTGGTTACCTGCCACTGAAGCAAACACAAATTCAATGTCAAGGAATGAAGACTGAGTGGAGAGAGTCGCGATTTATTCCCGAATCATCTAGGTCAGTGGTGAACTAACTTACTTGCCCAGAGCCAATGCAGGGACAAGGAAACTTAGAACCACACTTTTGTCATTGATTTTTCTTTCATTTCAAATAAAAGTAGCTTAATTTGGTCCCCCAAATAAGCTTGCAATTTAGATTATTTACTTCATTGAATGGCAGACTGGCCGGAAGAAGGCTGGCCTGGCTGCTAACCATTGAAATGTCGGTAACGGTCCGGGCGTGCCGGAGGAGCCCCACAAGGCAACTTTCTGTTTTCTCAGTTTTTACATTTGTGGTGGGGGTCACAGAATGTAATTACACATCATTGCAGCCTTGAAACAGTCCCACAAGGAAGGTTCTGTTTCTCACCTCCACCTTATAAATGGGGGGACTGAGGCTCAGAGGGGTAGCGTAATGGGTGAGTTCGCAGAGACTGGGGCTGGAGTTATTTCATCCCATTTCGTGTTAGTGCAATGTGTGCAGAGTGACTGCCAGTCACCAGGCTGGGGCTGGGCGTGGGGGTCCAGAAGTGAAGACAGCACAGCCTGTCTTTTTTGCACCTGAAACGACTCGTGTTCCTGGCTGTAGAATCTGCTGTCTGCTTGGGTAAAGGAAAGGACGAGGCACGTAGTCAGGCACAACTTCCCTGTTGGGGCCACAGCTGAGCACTTGCTGCCTGAGGCTGTGTAGCCGTAGGGGTGGGGGGGTGGGGGTGCGGTGGGGGGTGGGGTCGGGGAGTGAGGACAGAGGCTGGGTCCAGGCTCTCAGCCTCTGGGCTCTACGGAGAAGCTAGGTGAGCCTCACATGGTTCTTTGTTTTGCTCATTCCTTAACCAACTTATTAGTTTATAAACTTTTCAAGATCATCGACCCTTTTCAAAATTTGATAATATCTATGGGGGCCACCCTCAGGGGCATGGAAATATGAATATGAAATTTTTTTCTTATGCTCTGATCCACTATTAAAAGCCTATAAATAAACTCTAGATTAAGAACTGCTTCTCTTAATCTTTAAGATCAAGATTTCTCTTTAAGATTTATTCCAGTGTTAAGACTATATAATTTTGAAAGAAACACATTTTTCCTGCTGTAATATTTATTTTAACCTTAAAACTCTATAACTAAAGAAAATTTCTTTTTGATTGGATAGATCCATCCAGGAGTGGGGAAGCTGTAACTGTTAATAAGTGTTAGTCTACTTGAGTTCGCTCATGGAATTATGAAATTTATCATTATTTTGTAAAAGTGTTTTGAATAGGCTGCTTTCTACACTTAAAGATGGTTGGTGCCAGTGCTTGTTCAGAAACGTAATTCTGATGCCGATTCGTTTTGGGGAAGACACTGCATTGAATAAGATTTAAACATGATATCCCACAGTAATAAATACCTTGTATTTTAAGAAGACTTTTGGAAAGTTTAAAACCATTTTAAAATATATTAATTTATTTGAACTTCCCACTCTTGTGAAGTAGGCCAGAAAAATAGTACCTTGATTTATAGATTAAAAACAATAATGAAACTGAGGGCAGTTGAGAGAATTGTCTAACGCTACTCGATGAGTAAGAACACACCCAGAATTTGAATTCAGGCTTCTGGCTTCTCATTCACAGGCTGTCAGTTACATCATACTACACACATATCTTCTCCTCTAAGAATCCTATGAAATGGTATTTTCCACTCTAATATTCCACTCTTGAATATTCTGTATGAAAGTTTTTTTTTTTTTTTATCTCCAGAAGACCATATTTTTTTTTTAATTTCAATATAAACAACATAATGGTAGACTACTAGCTCTTGTCTTTTGTTTTTCTTTGATTTGTTTTTTTAAAAAAAAGCTATCTATGGATTAGAAAAAAAAAATCTTCGTTGAAGAGAAAATGTACCCTAGTGTTTTTAGAGTCTTCTTAAGATTAATTCACCAGATCCTTGCCAATAAAAAAAAAAAATACAGCCCACATCGCATTGGCACTTACAAATGTTTCATTACTTCATATAACGCACTGGAATATCTTAGCAAGAGAAAAATGATCCCATAGGAGAATTGCCTGTCAAATTAGAAAATGTCAACATTTCATGGGGGATAAGCAATACTCACTTTATCCATTTCCTGTTTGAAAGTGGCAAACACCTCATTGCTTTTTGTCAGTGTGCTCTGGAACTCTTCAAACCTCCCGGAGTAGAGAGTGAGCTGTAAGCAGGGGAAAGAGTGGATCTATTTTAGGGCAGCATTCCAAATGCCTCCAGAACAAAATAACATGTCATTGTTCATTATTTAGAAGAAAAATGATTTCAGGGAATTCTCAATACAGTGTTAGTAATATGTTCAGTTCTTTTATTTACTCTGAGATCAACCTAGGTCAATGACTATGATTGAAGTATACTTCTTTAAAAAAAATAATAAAATATGTCAGCACCATTTCATTATATCATAACTTTTACCAACAAACATTTATTGAACTCTGAACATATGTGTGAACTCTATGTACAAAAGCATTTAACACGTGGCTCCGGCTTTTGGGGGACCTGTATTCTTGATGGGAAGATGATCTCAAAGACAACTTGATTATAAGACAGTCAGTACAAAGAGCCAAGGCAGGCTAAGTACAGTGCCTGATCAGAGAAAGAGGCATGGTCCTGTGGAGATGGTGAGCCTTGAACTTGATCTTGAAGGAAGTGAGAATGCAGGCAAATGAAAATAAGTGATAAAGGAAATGTGGGCGAGACATGGACTAGGGCTGCTGCCGACATGCAGGTTGTGCCACTCAATACGATTGCCATTTCCATTTTAGACGTTGTGGTTTTGTATATTTATGAATAAGTGTTCAAGCCAATAGCACTGAAATGTCCCTTTTCATCAAAATCAGTTTCTTATACCAGTTTTCTACGGATGGAAATAACGAGTGTTGAGGAAGGAATGCCTTTTTCCAATCTGCACAAAAGCAACATCGCATGGGTTAGCCCTGCCGAGTGTGTGGTGCACCGTGGGAGTACAGAGAGGGCCTTTGTGCCTCCGCATCCTTAGTTCCAAAACCTGCCTTTGGGGTGGGAATGGGGTAGGGTAGGAAAGGAAACTGTAAATACTTGATAGTTAGTGACAGTGACGTACAATTCTTGTTCTGAAAATGATTTCAAGACAGTATGGTTGGGACGAGTGGGGATTTAGTATGGATGATTCAAGTAAGTGATGCCTGTATTTTCAAATTAACCTTTGGTACTTTTAAGTGCTTGAAATAGCCCCAAGCCCTCAAATGGCCACAGAGATGTCTTCTGTACAAAGAAACAAGCCTGCAGTATCCAGCAACTCATGAGAACGTGGGCTGGGCTGGTGGGGTTCCCGGCCAGAAGGCAGGCACCAGCTGACTAGCAAACAACCCCTTGAACCCAGAACATTTGGTAATCTAAAATGGCTCATTCTCAAATGATTCAGACTAGCAGAGAGGATTTATGCAGAAAACAAGATCAAGAAAAGGATAGGTTAAAACCTTTTCATAAGATACAAATTTTCCCAAGGAAAGTCAAACAACAGCTGACCCATCATTTTGAAATCATTCATCAGCACTGTGAGTATGTGACTGAGTTTGGGGCAACCAACCCTGGTGGTCTAAAATTTGTTTCTCATGATTTCTTGAAATACTGATTAGAGAAGACTGGATAAAGGGACATCAGGGAGTTCATGGCCAAGAAGGTTTTACACACACACACACACACACACACACGCACGCACACGCACTGTAAAAGACAGTAATTACTCTTATTATGGGCAGTACATTCTCAGTATATTGAATTCTGTTTCATTTTTTCCAAAGCACTGGCTGGGCTCCCCTGAATTGACTAGGTCAAGCCTTTCCATTCGAGAGGCTCTACGCTGATGTAAGCTCCCGGGGGATTGGCTACTAATACTGCAGGACATTCAGTGACTTAGGGTGGGAGCGACTATGCCCTGCTGATCCTCTTCACCTTCTATCACAAAACCCGTTCACTCCCATTCTTGGCCAAGCACTTCTATTAACTTAACTTTCTTACTTCCTCCCCTTTGGTTTTTCAATTACGTTTCAGTAATTCCAGCAGAGTTACGGGGGGGTCACATATTATGGTCTCCTGAGCTGGTCCTCCCAAGCCCTCTTGCAGCCCTGTAGTTGCAGGCTGCAGACAGGAGGGGGCAGGCGTGAGTCAATGTGCGGTCCATCTCACAGCCACAACCTTCCTGGTATCAGTGACAGCAACTACGGGCCAGCTCTCCCCTTTCTTTGAGCAAAGTGGTCTTTTTGTTGTATCAGTTGGGCAGATTGAGAAGACAGACACTTGCTTCATTATCACTTCTTCTGACCTTGCTCTAATGATTTTTTTCCTCAACATTTTTCCTGTTTAAATTTTAAATTTTGGTAAAATAGGCGTAGCATAACATGTAGAGTTCAGTACTGTGGATGCACATTGTTGTGCAACCATTCTCCAGCACTTTCATCTGGCAAAACTGAAACTCCTTACCCATTAAACAAGAACTCCTCGCTTCCCCCTTTTGGTGACTGCTTTTAATATTCTGCTTTTCTTTCTGTTGGACCTTCCTATTTGACCATAAATTCCAAAACCTGTGTGGATTATATCTTCCTCAAGTAACCAGCCCTAACTCTCTACTTACACTAACTAAGAATGCACACTTCCTCTTGACTACGTGGATATGTGTCTGGTAGCGTTTGCCCTCTCGCTGTGTTGCTACCACGACGCGTGTCCCATTGCATGTGTCATATACCTGCTCTCTCTCTGGTATTTCAGAGAGGCGTGGGAGGGACTTCCAGAGGTCATCCACACTACCTCTCCTGCCAGAGGCAGAAAGAAAAACAGACCATTAGGGTTGGTAATAACAATAATTGCCTCCACATTTCACTTTCAAATGGGCTGAGTGACAGACACATTCTTTTAACCGAGCACCGAATTTTAATTATAAACATCATAGCCTACAGGGAATGGAACCGTGTCCAGGAACTCTGAGATTTAGTTTGGGGACAAGTAAATGATGCAGGGGAATCTCCTCTCATCCTCTATTGACAAGGTGAGGACTTCTGTGTTGAAAGACTGATTCCCCATCTTCAACAATTTACTCCCTGATCTTTCCCCTCGGGCAGTATTTTGTGTCTGTGCTGTCAGGCATTGCGGCCTTTCCACACCAACTGCCATCTTCATCCTTATTGATCCAATGAACACTCTGTCTGTAGTGACAATTGCATCCCATTGATTATCTTTGACGTTTACTCTATTGCCTTGGTTTGTATAATTGAAAAGCAGACACGTTTTTCCTGAGAATCATGCTCCAGACCAGCAAGCTCTTGTCTTATGAGTGAAAAGTGACTTTCATTGAGGAAAACACAATTTGTCCTTGATAGTTCCCTTGCTCAGAATGTAGGAATGGGGGCTAAGGCTTCCCTAATCTCTGCCAGCCAGCCCTTTAAAGACATGGTTTTAAATATGCTAAGTAATCTATGATAGACTTTATTTTTCAAGCTTTAAAAGTTTTTAAAATATAACATTGATACTGAATGAATCATTCTCTAGCCCAGAGTCTAATGATATTGATCTACTCTTCTTAAGTTCATTATTTTCATGTAGCATAGACGAGAGCGATTGCAGGTAACATGACGTGACCAATAGCTTCAAGTATGTCTGTTGTGCCCCTCATGGCTCTATTGTGAATGGGGCAGAGACAGGGCCAGACTCCCTGGCTTGATTCTCCAGACTCTAAAACAATGAGATCACACCTCCGTCCCCGCTGCCTGCCTCCCACCTACCCCACACCACATGTGATGGGTTCCACGACTGCCCAAAGGATGATCTTGAGTTTGTAGAGTTTAGTCACTTAACTCTAGGCCCTTTTATTCTATTAATAGTAAAAAACATTATGCCTCCAATGTCTATGTGATTGACATTTTAAAACTATTTTGATATATTACTGGGGGAAAACAATTCATTGTCGCATCTGGTACACATATCAGAAAAAGTATGCTTCAGGAATGTTAGATATCCAAATGTTATCTGTGTTTTTGTCTATGTAGTGATGTCAGTTGGGATTTGAACTTTCTCATTTTTCTTATTTGCTTTTTATTTTACAATGAACATGTGTTCATTAAACTTTTTTTTCTTTTTATTGTTCAATCTATTGGGGTGACATTGGTTAGTAAAATCATTAAACTTTTTCATTCCTATAATGGACAGGTATTTTTTTTTTCTTTAACAATGAAATTTTCATGAGTCAGCACATAAACCATTACAAGTGAAGTGCCCAAGTCTGAAATTAATGCTGCCCAGCTTGGACGGGGACTTCCTGTGAATTTGCTCTGTGGGACTTCCCAGGTGTTCAGTGCTTGGGCATTCTTCCCAGCAGGGGAGCTGGAGCCCCTGTGTGGCCCCTGGCAGGATGGCCGTCCTGAAACCTGACAGGCAATGCACCGGGAGAGGCAGAGCCCCCAGGGAGCCGGAAAAATGGGCGGGGCTCCTTTCTCTCACAGTCAGCTGTTGCATGAGGCTTTATTTTTGAGTCTTAAGTAGGAATTCCCATAGTCTAGTCAAAGCACTGACATGACATCACAAAAGGAAATAAAAATGTTTCCTGACTTGTCTGCCATTTCTAGTCATTTGCCACTGACAAGGCCAACCTCTGAGAGCACAAAAACTTGGGTGCTGACTCTATTTGTCTAAATTCCTTTTATTATAAATAATATCAAACAAGGAAGAACATTTTCAGTATTGACAGTTATAGATGCTGCATCTGAAGAGGTTACAATTTATTCCTACCTTAACAGGGCAATAGGGGAGGAGAGAGAGGACATACGAATAGGTAGGTGGGACACCAGCGTACTCTCATTGACCGTCAGTGTGTTCTCACTGGCCATTTTGGTGCCCTCATTGGCGTGTCAACAAACCTTCTGGCTTGATGTTGTTGGTGCAAAAGCATTTCTTTTTCTTAGATATACATTATGCTTTTACTTTTGCTTAAAAATAATAAATATAAAGTTACTCTTCATTTCCAACTCCTGTCACCCTTCTCCACTGCCATCTTTGGTTCACAGCCTCTTTACTTGGGAACAGCGAGGCGAGCACACCCCATGCATTGGTGCCCCCCAACTTCACCTGAGCCTGCAGGACTGTTTCTTGTTCCTTCAGCACTTTGGCCTGAAGTTTCCACTCTGCTGCCTGGTTCAGCAACTGCGAGAAGAGAGAATGCATGGAAAGACTTTCAAATTGTCTTATAAATTACCATTTGGTTGTCATCTGTGTGTAAACTTAATAACTTGCTAATTAACCCTCTTGAGTAATTTTTTGGGAACTTTGTAAAGACTCTAAGAAATCTAAGAAAACAACTAGTCTAAAAAGTTGGATTCTCAACTAGAAGTCTACTGGAAGAAAAGGAGAAATCATCCTCAACTCTAGCACTAATCACACAAAATTTAACCTTCCACTGAATTCTGGGAACTTCTCTAGCAATCTAGCCCAACCCCCATTCGGTCTCTGCTTTAACATCTCCAGAACATCTGCACCTAGGGCACTGTTGTGAGCAACTGTTTCTTTACATTAAATCTGTTAGTTTCCTAGACCCCTATTCACCACAGCATACATCACACTCTCCTAGAACACATGTTAAAATGCCAATCCCTCTCAGAGCCTATGAATTAGAAATTATTGAGTGTGTGATTTAAATATTGGCAGTCCACGGATTAGAGTTTGAGGAACACTGGGTTAGAAATTTGACCCATTGTTCTAAAACCTATACAAGGTTTACAAAATAAGTCATGTATAAATTTACAAAATAACGTCCCTTTTCCATAACATAGCCCTTCAAATACAACCAGGACTCTTCATCTGAAACCTGATCAGAACTAGGAGCTGAGAGGCTAAATTGAAAAAATTGTTTTAGTCATAAAAATGACACACACACACACACACACACACACACACACACGTAAAACATGTTATTTTAAAGATATATGTTCATCTATTTATCCACCTTGATATAGGGCTCTGGTCTTGGTTTTGGGTGTGGATCTTCAGAATGGAATTCAGAGGAGTTCAATTTGTTTTTACAAAGATCATATTTATCGTGCGCCGTGTAAGATTTAGAATTAAAAAAAGATTTTTATAACCATGCTGGAACCTAAAGACCAGAGATAACTGTGAAGCCACTTGATGAATTCTCTAGAGTTTTACGCTTTCTCCCAGTTTTTGTAGCTGCTTTTATCTAGTTTGACAATTGTTTGTTGCTGTTTGCTTACATTTAGTCTTTCAAAACGTTAAGCATGGTTTTCATGGAAAGAACTCTTTCTTTTTATACTTCTATTTCTTCAGGTAATGTATGATTCTGTTGATTCACACACAAAAATAAGAATGACTGGAAAGAAAAGGTTTGGGAGCAAAGGGCTGATTGATTCTTGGTCAGCTCCATCCTACTTAATGGGGGCGACCACACGTGGACAGTTCGGATTTGATATGCTGTGGGCGTCCGTCAGTGCACACACAGAGAGAATGGTGCATGTCCTGGGTTAAGCTGGTTAGTCACTCAGGTGGCGGTCAGTTAAGAAGATTCTAATGTATTTGGACATAGCTGATTCAAATTTCCTTCTTTTTGTTTAACCCTACTGTAAAAAAGTGTCCATGAGGTCCAGGTATTACTTCTGTAATCAGAACAACAACAACAACAACAACAACAACATAAAACAAAACAATAAAATCATTATTTTTAAAAATGTGAAGTCATCTTTTTTCTTATCCCAGTTTACTTTATCCCCATGGCTCGGCTTTTCCATTTGTAAGATGGGTTATGTATGTTCCTCTATACCTCCCAGCATGCAATGCAGATGAATTATTATAGAAGGGCAATAATTTGAGAGGTCTGGGGTAGCTGCGTTGTAGAAGACCTACAGTGCCCCCTCTGGCCATCTGAGCTGCGTGGTGGCCTCATACTTGGCCCTTGCTTCCCTATAGGGGCCAAGGAGCCCTGTTGTGATGGATGGTACTTGATGGAGAAGATGCAGGTGGCTGCCTATTCTAGTTGGGGTGAAGAAACCCCCCAGCTCTGCCAGCTATGTAATATGAAATACAGAGGCGTTTATGGCTGGAGTTTTTCTGGACAGCCCTCATATTATGTACCCAAAGTACTGATACCCCATAGAGAACGTATTTTACCTAAGAGGGTAATTATGCCAACAGGGGAGTATCTATTTTCTTGGATAGGAATAATATTTTTTTTCACTTTGAGAACTAGGTTATAGATGGATTTAATAAATTAATCTTTTTATTAAGAGCACATGGACTTCTGATTTGAAATTATTCAATATCCGTTAGGTTATGTTTTCCAAAATTTGCCCTTTTATTGATACATTTGAAAACCAAAGTTAATTTTAAATTATTATTGTAAAAAATTAAAGTGATTATGGTCTGATTTTAGGTAAAGGCAAAACTTATGATCAATTGTTAAATGGCCAAATTCCAATGACTGGTCCATTGACTGTGTCTAAATCTTTCTCTTTCCCCAGCAATAGGCATACACGTCAGTGCTTGCCTCTGCAACACACTTCTGAGTGTGAATGTGTGATGATAGAGCTTGGGCTTGGGGGCAGACACACTTGGGTCTGCAACCCATCTTGGTCACATTGCAGCAGTGGCCTTCAGTAAGCAAGTTGCACAGCTTTTAGCCTCTTGTCTGTTGGATGGCCTCACGCTCTCTTGGAGTATTTGGGGTTAATGAGATGTCATGAAAGAGTTTCTTAAACCAAATGGTAGGCGTCCCCCTTGACTCCTCTCTTTCCTCACTGTCACCATCTTCAGTTCACAGCACTGCCTGCTGGTTTTACATTGGAACCACAACTTTTATTTGTGTCTAGCTCTCCTTCAGCACCGCCACCTCCCTAATCCAAGCCATCACCAGAGCTCATCCGGATTGCAGCAGCCTCCTGTCTTCGTGCTTTCTTGTCCCTCTTTAGTTCATTTTCCACCCAGGAGCCAAATTCATCTTTTACAGATGCCAAGCAGATCATGTCACTTCCTTTGCTTAAACTACCCAGTCCTTTCCCATTATGCTCAGAATAAAATCCAAACTACTTTGCAAGTCTGCACAGCTGTACAGCTGGGCCCCTGCTCACCTCTTCCACTTCATTTTGAAACTTGCTCCCACTGGCTCAATATGCTCTTGCTACCCTGACCTTTTCCTGTTTCTGGAGGCCGCCAGGCTGGTTCCAGCATCAGGGTCTTTGTCGCTGCTGCAGACACTGCTGCTGGAGACCTCCCTGACTCCCTCTCTTCGGGCAGGGCCCGGCTCTGTCACCTCCTCCAGGGAGGCCTTCCTGGTAGGCTGACCACACGTACTATTTTAAAAGAGACAGAAAACATGGGTATGTAGGGTCAGCCTAGTCTCACTGGGCTAAATTCAAGGTGTCAGTAGGCTGACCCGATGCACTTTGTTTTCTGTCCTGTTTCAAACAGTAGGTTTGGTCAGCCTGCTTCCGGGTCACCCTGTCTAAGGTAGGTCCTCTCCTCTGCCCCTTCTCAATTCCTCCTTATTTCCCTCGTTGTACTTATTATTATCTGAAATTATCCTTGTTTGTTTGCCTATTAATTGCCTGTCTCTACCCAGTTAGACTCTAGGCCTGGCCTTCTCCATCTTGTACACTGCTAGACCCCAGCACCCAGGATGGTGCTCAGCTTACAACAGGCAGATGAGAAAGATTTGTTGAATGGATACGGGATTATTTTATGTTGAAAGTAGTTTAGGTGTAGTGCCTCCTACGGGAGTGGCCAATTTATTCTCCCGGGAAACTCGGGCTCTTCCTCCATCAGCTCTGTGACCCTACGCCAACACAGCTTTCCTGTGACCCCGAGGCAGACCCCACAAGCACCCTGAAATGACAGGTACATATTCCTTTTCGCGTGTGTGTCGCTCCTCTGCTTCCTTCAGCATCTCTTGTGCCTGCTCCAGTTTTGCATCCACTAGCTTCTGCTGCAGTTCTCTGTGTTTAAATATTTTGTCCAGATGCTGAGGAAAAAAATAAAGTGCACGTATCAAGCTTGACTTGCAATGGGTGCTGAAGAATGTAGAATGGAAAAGTAATAGGCACGTAAACTTTACACGTCCTGCAGATTTTAGGATTAAGGAAAGGAGGTCCGTAAATGCATTGGCATCACTCATAGCTTTGCAGAAAAGCCATAAATTGGTGAGGTCCCCTGCATTTTGCACTATGCAAAATGTGGCAAAACGTGAAGGTACCAGAATTCAGCAATTAACTCCAAAAGGTCACAACATTATTTTTCTAAAATTGGTAACTATTAGATACGATGCTACTAGCTAGGTAGCACAGCGATGTGTATTGCAAGGTCTACAGCATTATTGCTTGGTATTTTGGCTCTTTCTAGGAATATAAAACCACATTTAAGCGCAACATTAATACAGTGTATTGTGGTGCATTCTCCTCCACACGCTTCCCTCAAGGGTCGGAGGAAGCTCCGCCATACCAGCACGTGGCCCTAGGTCAGGGACTAAGGCAGGAGCCCCCTGACTGCAATTCAGTTGCTGTACTGGGCACGACAAGGCCCAGGGCCGCAGATGCATTGATATGCAAATGTCCGCTGTGTGCCTGCACACCTTTCAGTCTCTCCACTAGCGTGGTGAAGAGACATTTCCAACTCCACCTCAGTGTGGAGAGTTTCTTGGTCATTGGGTGGTCCCATCGGCAAGAGGACGTGTGCCTCCTGCCCTTGGGTCTTACCGGAACCAGTCGTAGGAATACGTATACGACCCGTCTGCCCGGCCCTTCACGTCTGAGGCCTTTATGAGAGGATGGCCATTTCCTTTGTAGCTCCTGCCCTTTGCTTTCCCCCAAACCTCCACCCTGGAGCAGCGCTGACCTTCGTGACAAGGTCAGTGCTGTGGCTCACTGTAAGCACTTCCTCTGTTTACCTGAGTGCTGTCACCAGTGCACTACTGGCTCACCTGTTTTCTTGACAAAATCTTAGCATGTTGCCAACAGAGCCACTTTGACTCTTATATTACATTTGAAAACATTTAAATTGTGGATGTGATGGGCAAAGAAATATAACTTATGAAAACCCTGAAGGGACATCTGGAGTCTTAAAAATGTGTTAAATGTTAAAATATAATTTTGGAATGATAAAAGATCCTTATAGTTCCCCTAATGTAAACATTGAAAGCAAAACTTTCTTGGCTTTTGTGACTAAGTGTAAGTGATTTAGTCTCATAGCCTCTGCTTCCCATCTATAAAATATGAATAATATATTATTATCTGGTATATAGGATGTTGAAACAATTAAATGACATATTGTATATCAAGTATAGTTGTTATCATATGGCACAAACCAGCCCTGAATAAATAATATCATTATAATTATATTTCTTACATTATTAATACCAGTATTGGCTTATGGAGTATATAGAATACAGACCCTCAGTGACCTGGTAATTCTTAAAAGGGAGTGTGTGTGATATTTCTTGGTTCTGTGGAGAGTTAAAAAGGCTGAGAAATACTGTTTTCAAGGATAACTGTGTTCACAGCCTACCACTTTCTATTTATTGCCTTTGCTTTGCCATGATGCTAGTTCTAAAGAAATTCCATAGAACTTGCAGCCAGGTATTTCATAATACCATCTGGTTTTATTTGGCTAGGAGAAGAAATCCAATCCTAAATATTAATCAATTGGGAAGGCTGGCCATAACTTTCTCCTTAACGCCGCCCCCCTTCACAGCCCAGGTCAGGCCGGTACACTTCTAAGCTGTGGTTCTCACCTCCTCTCTGAGCTCATACTGATCAATGATGCTCTTCAGTTTCTCTGCGAGCTCTGTGTTCTCCTGACACAGCTTCATATTTCGCTCACTCTGCTGCTCAATCTGGGCCTGGATATCCGTCAGGGTGCTCTGGAAATGACTTGTGATCTCCTTCCTTTTCTCTTCTTCCTCACGCGCCCGCTGAAGGGTTTCCTCCTGCAGATAAAAAACAAAAACAAAAACAGCAACGTCTTTTGTTGTGCTGGTTTACACCACCCCCGGTTTACAGAACTCAGGGTTAGGTCCACAAAAGGAGTTTAGGGTGCAGAAGGGGGTAGGGTGTTTTCTCAGTTCTCTAGGGCTAATGTTGCTCAGCCCCCAAATATAAGTATGAGCAAAGGTTTCACTTGCGAACACACAGTCATTCAGAGCAGGTGCAGTGACAGTCTTGAATTTTACAGCTGGTGATGAATAGGCTTGTTTCAGAGATGATGGGTCTCCTGCTGAGTGTGATTTCTAAAAACCTGCAGTCACCTGGTTTTGATCTCTTGACTGTGGTCTGGAGAAAAGGCCACTTTGTTTTACTGATTGATGAGACAGATCATGCATTCCTTTGGTTTGGTACAGAAGGAAGAAGAATAGCTCTTCTAGTCCTCTATAAAATGTATGGCATATTAACCACATAATCGTATTATATCACCCAAGTTTTGTAAATGTAAGTGATCACAACGTAAACTATTTTGGTAGGAAGAAAACTGTCATCAAAAAACTTAAAAAGAAAGCTAGATAGCTAGAGACCAATTACAGCAACAGAAAGCATGCTAGATATTTTATTTCTGAAGACCAATCATCCCATGTGTCATGTAGGGTAATGGAAATGTTCAATGTAAATTTTGAATCTGAGAGCAATATTAGGTTTCAAATCTTCTTTAAATCTAAAATGAAACATCTAATTTTCTTCCTTCCTGCTCTGCTAACATTTAAGAATTGGAAATTAACTTTTGTATTATTTCTGTTCTCTTTTCTCCTAAATCAAAACTCTCCCTTCACTGCTAACTGGCAACAATGTACCCAATCTCCCCCATATCTATATTGGGTTTGTTTGCTTTGTGATTATTCTTCTTATTCTTTTAGAATAAAAGCGTTTAATCTTGCGACATCATACCAAAGATACACTGCTGACAAGTGCTAGAGACATTTTAGGATTCCTTTCAGTTCTGATCAGCTGTAATTATGAAAGCTAGCTTCATTGAAGGCAAGTAAAATTATAGTGCATTTAGTTGCTGACCATGAATCAAATTATATAACACGATTTTAAAAAAAGAAATAATGATTTAAACAGAAGTCATTGTGCAAATCTTTATTATGATAGTAGAATACAAAATAAAAACTGATGCTGACAATATACACTCTGGAAATATTTTGATTTATCATTGTGTCTTCTTTCCTTTATAGTATTTAATAGTTTCTAATTCTAATATGACTCCTGATACCAGAATTTATTCATGGTGTAAACATTTCTTGGGTGACAGTATCTTAGGGATATTATAGAAGATATCTGCATTTCCTAATCTGAAGAAATTCACCATTAGAGATGTTATTTCCCTGAACTTGCTATGCTAACACTTATTATACATATTTCACAGAAAATAATGATGACCATTTATTAACAGCAATTGCGTATACATATGATAGTGATTGTTTCTTCATTGCTCCTGATTAGCTTACAAGTCAACAAGTTCCTAGTCATAGAATTACAGGCCATGAGCTGAATGCTATTTGCATTTATGACTATTCCATCCATAAATGAATGAGTAAATGAAAGAACCTTCTCATGCTAGGCAGCAACTCCGAGTGTTTCACTGGCCGGTGGCTACAGAAAGGAGTCGTGGATGTCATGGCGGCACGAAACAAATGTCAACCACCACAGCACCGACTCTTGGCCCACAAAATGGCATCTTGCATTTTACCTTGCATTGTTTTTCAATGAGAGAGAAGTAAGTCTAGCACAATCTTCTGAAATTTAAGTCCATTGAAAAAGAAAATGCGATCATTTGTATAGTGAGGTAAAACTTTCTTTATCAAGCACATTATTCAAAGTGAAAACTTAATGACGCAAAGAAGGTTGAGTGACAAACTCTGAAATACCTCAGAGAGCAAACTGAAAGCACCGTGCACGTTACGCCTGGCCTGTGATCTATGTGTGTTCAGGAAATGTTTACTTAATGAATCAATGAACTATTCATTTACATATAGACACGTGAGTGGCTTGGACTAGATCATCTTTACAGCAATGATTGAAGAGAGGCCAGAAGCCCTCCTCCTTCAACTCGGGATTTGAGCGTTAGCGTTCGTCACACTGGCCCCATTTCCCGGACCTCCAAAAACAGTTTTGGAGTAGGAGGAGCCACGATCCAGGTCTACTTCTCTCCCTGACCTCATTGTACAAATTCAGCAATAATCTTAATCTCTGTTTGTTTCCTTTTAAACACACGTAATAATAATTTCTGTCACAGAAACATGGGTGTCTAATGAACTCTTGTTTGTCAAAAGCTTCAGGATCTTCAGCTGGAAAGGGGCTTACAGATGCATGCGGTGTCACCTGGGAGTCGCATGCGCTGTCACCTGGGAGGGCTCTGCACCTTGCCTCACGGACCGGTGCTCGTGGCTGTGTGACCGAATTCACTGCACTCTGCGGGCGGGGCGGGGCGGGGCGGGGAGGGGAGGGGACCCACGCAGGCCCGTCCGCTGAGTTTCCGTCCAACAGTCAGGGCCGAGGAGCGCCAGTGCTTTTCCAAAGCAGCTGCGTTTCTCAGACAACTATTGCCATTTCGGCCCCCCATTTCGCTTTACTGTGTCAATTAGCGTTGCGTCACTTCATTTCATGTCGTGCGGATTTCGTTATCATACAAAAAAGTGTTGCACTTAGACAAGTTTGTGTTTTAAAGACTGCAACTAAGGTCTGCCTTTGAAAAACAAAACAAAGCAAAACAAACTCCGTGTAAGAAGACGGTGAGGAGGACGGTACATATTTTACTAAGGCTCTGCTCTGTCTCAGGCACTACGTGGGCACCTGACACACGTGCCCTCATGTACAGTGGGTATAATCCCTATTTTATGGATGAGGAAACAGGCTTGAAGAGGTAAAATAATTTATTGAAGGTCGTGAGCGAGCAGCACGTGGCAGGGTTCGTATTTGAACCCGAATCTCTCTGATGCTAAAGCTCATGCTGTTTCACTAGTAGAAGTGTGTGTGCTGGGGACCTTGGTGACACATACCTTCAGGGTCTTGTTGTGTCTCTGCAGCTCCCGGCACAGACTCTCCAGTTTGCTTCGAGCGAGGATAGCTCTGCTGTGCTCACTTTGCAACTGGTCCTTCTCCTTTTGGATTTGTACTTGTTTCTTTTGTAGAAGCTTTAAAGTCTTTTGCTCAGTGCGATGCTCATCCAGCTAAACATGGGTGTGCGAACGTGAAAGGAAATGGCAGGAAAATATTTTGAGTTGATAAAAAAGGAGCAAAAGAGGAAATGCCTAAAGATCACTTGTGGTTGTTTGGAAATAATTATTTTCTTTTTGCTATTATCACTGTCCCTGTGGAATCAAATGAACCTCACCAATGCTACCTTTGTAGTCCTTGCAGGTATGGTTTTTAGAGCATAGCATTTACAAGGTCTTCCTTATTATCACTATTAGTATTGATCTCTGTGCTTGCTTTTTTTTTTTTTTTTTTTTTGTGGCCTAGAAATGGCTTTAGCATTTTTGAGTCTATCTAACGACAGCAGTCAGTATTAGAAAGGCACATCTCAGAACCTGCAAACTGCCTGAAGTCATAATAATTAATGCCTTGTGTGGGGCAATGGTCAACAGTGTGTCTGCACGATTTACATTTACTTCTCAGTATTCTTTCTCAAAGTAGCTTATAGCAACTGTTTTAACAACCCTGCAGAGGTCGCAGACGATCTGAGAGATACTTAAAAAGTAGGAAGGAGAAAAGCAGCCTCCTGATAAATAGAAGAAGTCTGTGGGTTGTGAGAAAGGGGAGAAGACAAAGTGCCCCTTGACTGTCTAAGCATTAATGATTTGTCACCAGAATTTCAGAAATAGGCACTGCTCAACCCAGCAGCGTGAAGGGCTAGTTTCTGTAACGTGCCCTGCTCTCTGCCCACCCACACACCCTCTGGGCTTGTGGCAGATAAGTCATGGCAGTTATTTCTGCTGAGTACAGGTGGGGGCTTTCCTGACACTCCTCCAGCAGCCATTACTAAAGTGTTAGGGACAGCATGGAAGATAAAACCATTGTACCCCTGAACTTCCCATCTCAGATGCTAAAGTTCTGGGGGGAGGGATGACAATGTGGGACATCCACTTAAATTTGAAGTTCAAATAAATCAGGGACAATTTTTTTGTGAAAATATATCCAAAGTAATACATGGGGCATCCTTTTACTAAAAGTTTGTTGTTTACCTGCAATGCCAAGTTAACTGGGCATTCTGTAATTTTATTTGCTAACCTTGCTAATGTTTTTATGGAAATCTAGTTGGGGTGGGGGGTGATTGGGGATGGACCTTCTGAAGCCACCAGAGGCTAGCATATTCTACGAGTGCCAGTCTCAGACTGACGATCAGTGTGGCCACGAGCCTTTTCCCTGAGTGCCTGAACGGTGCTTCAGCCAGGGAGGTATGCATCCTAATAACCACCTTGCTGAGAAATGCAGAGGAAAAGCCTTGGGGAGCCCCAGTTTCTCCCTCTTAAAAAAACATTTGTTCTTTCTGAATTAGATGAACAGAACTATCTCACTGTTTTTAATTCACAACTTATTTTACTTCTTTCTTGCTCGCCTCCTGCCACACTGAAATTTCCATTATAAATCCTTGCTAGCTTAAGCTGGGGATATTCATACATGATATTCTGTCTTCGAACTTATGGGCCGTTTTTACTCATGAGTTGGAATTAGCATCAGGAAAACTAGGCTCACAATACTATAAACATGGATTAGAATTTGGATCCTTCTTGGGATTCAACTGGAAAAATTAGTGGTATTTTATTATATACTTTTCATGCTAACCACCTGTTCCTAGGATAGGTGAAGTCCTTTCATTTTGCATCCTAGTTATTAATTAGATAGGGGTAACACTTTTGCTTATGTTTGGATTAAATGACCTCTTGTCCTTTCTTGAAATTTATATGTTATTGTTGCCGTTATGGTTTAGACTTTACCTTTTGAAGACTAAACCATATGTCAGGGTTTAGCAGCCTTAGCACTATTGACATTTTGAACAAGATAATTTTTTGTTGTGGGGTCTGTCCTGTGCATGGTAGGCTAAATGTGGGTAGCACCCTCTTCTACCTCAATTGTGATATACAAGATATCTCCAGACAGACATTGCTTATTGTGCCGTGGTGGACAAAACTTCCCCTTTCGGGGGGGCCACTGTCCTATGTGATTTATCTGACCATCAGAAGGATACCCTACTTGAGTTTCATAAGTTGGAAGAGATAATCCATTGACCATTTAATGTTATAGTTCTACTGCAAGATCATACATGTCTGGAACTTAGCAAGGCCTGTCTTGCTGTATTCCAAATAAAAACCCTTAACTCTCGGACAGTTTCTTTTTTCTTTTTTTAATTTTAGAATGTGGCTAATTCTAATTTTGTTTAAATACTTCAGACTTATGTGAATGCATGTGGGGTTTCTTAATGAGTGAAAACAACATATTGCAACTGAGTCAACTTCAGTCAAATGCCGGCTTTGTGATTTAGTAATAATTCAGCCACAGGTCTTCGGTACAACCGTAACAGGCATACAGGATTTTTATCTGCACTTTCTCTTGTTTGCTCTCTCTTTCATTAAATTAAACAAGTAAAATTAATGCCAAGTACTAAAGAAGAATAGTATTAGTGATGTTGTTGTAACTACATTAAAATGAGAAAATGTGCAAGAAATATTTCTTCTAGATCATGTCTTAATTTAGTCATGGGGTGTCCTTATTTATTAATGAACTTATCCTTATTTATTAATGAAAACTACAGTAGATAATATTACAAGGCTGACTCTCCGTAAGGGTGAGTGAGCCAGAGTAGCAGTTTGATTCACAGCTTTGAATATGACGATTTATTCTATGTTAACACTTATATTTCAGATGCTTTCTATATTAATATCCAAATCACTGAGCAGGGAAATAGGTTTTAGTCTCCAAGTAAAAGACTGACAGTCCTCATAATTTTCCTTTCTGAAAAGGAAATATAATGGGTATTTTTGGCTAATCTCCTCCTATTTATTTTTTCTAGAATTAGCTTTGGGGTTTTAAAGTTTATTATAAGACATGATAGAAAGGCCAAAGTATAGTAACTTAGGCTTGAATTGAGTAGGATCTCTGGAAAAATGGCCTCTGTGGGGGTGACAGCTTGGCTAGGATGATGGGTAGGTGGAGGGGGCTCCCTGAGACCAGGGTGACTGGCCCCTGCTCATGAGGAAAATTTGGGCAGACTGTGATCCTTCTCTGACTACGGCTAGGGCTACGGCACTGTAAGTGAATTCCTGTGCGGGTCTAGAACGCGGCCCAGTCCAGCCAAGAACAGAACATGCTCTGGGAACTGAACACGAATGGCTTTGGTATGAGTAGGTAAATTGAGAGGCAAAGAAAAAAACGACTGAAAATATTAAAAGAGAGTCAGGATGAACAGGTAAGAATGAGAGTCATTTTTTTTTTTTTTTGAAAATTTTTTTGACTCGAACTTACTTTATGGCATTAAAATTGTTCATAGATGGTGAATAGTCAATGTTAAATAATTTGCAATAAAATTGATACATTAATACTTGCTTTATAAATTTCTACCATGGCTTTGGAAAGCAGTATGGTCATTTTAAAGAAAGCATTCATACTGTTTGATTTCGTAATCCCAATTCTGGAACTTTCCTGAGATCATAAAACAGAAAGAGAAATAACAAACCTAACGCAGGATGTTCCTGGCAAAAGAGGGGAAGAAACCTAAATGTCCCCACGTGAGAGAACCAGTAGATACGGTCACTTAATGGAAGACAACTTAGTTTCTACAAAATATAATTCTGAAGACTCTACACTGTGTGGGAAAGCGTCTGTCATATGAGCCAAAAATCTAGACACCAAACTATAGTTGATCTCTGAACAATGCACCTGGTGGATGCTCTGGTGTCCGGGGTGGCTTGCCTTCCTCTCAGTAGCCCGAACTTACGGAGAAGAAGCTTGTCTGTGGAGGACCTAGAACTGGGCCAGAACGGTCCACATCAAATGCTTTGCCATTGTGGGAGAGGGGAGGAAGAACGTAGGTCAAGGAGAATAAATGACTGACTGATGAACATCATCAAGACCAAATGAGCACGTGTCATAAGCTGAGGGGGTGGGATTAACTCAACTTTCTGTCTTCCTGAGAGGACCCTCTCAAAAAAATGGGACACAGCACCAAATGGAAGTTTGCCTTTAGGTTGAGAGTATTTATGTTTTATTACAAAGCCCAAAAGGACTTTAACGTACCCAAAAATTTTAATTATCTGTAGTTCTCTTTTTCATCCCCCAAATTATACACATACTTGAAGGTTGGAGTAGACTCCAGCTCTATCCTCTTTCCCCCTTCTGCTGTTACTGCTCACTTTGTCTGTTTCTTTTTCCTTTAAAAACTATTCTGTTTTTGTGAGTTCTAGCTTTGTCTGGTTTGGGGTAACCCACCATGGTTTAGGATGATACACCTGAAAAATTCACAGCCTCCTCTTCTCAGCTGCGACTGGAGCCTGAATCTTCCTGAAAACACGGTTTAATCAGAAAGCTTACCAATTCAGCATACTTCTTGAATAAAAAGTCAAACTTTTCTTCAGGAGTTGGCAACTTGTTCAGATTTTGCATTAGCAGGTTGGCTTCTTTGCCTTAAAAGAAAACAAAAACTGTAAAGACATTTTTTAAAGTAAGTGTTTAACTTGAAGTCAGGTGATACAAGCTAGACTCTCAGATTGTCCACTCGCCTGTGACCCAGGCATTGAACCTATCTGAGCCGGAGGCATAATTTCTTTTCCTATAAGAAGGGGTGTCAGCTCACTTACAGAGTGAGGATTAGTTCAGAAGTCTGTGGAAGTATGTGGTATAGAATCAGGCTGGTGGTAGGGCCTCCGTAATGTCTGCTATAACAATAGTATCCAAATTTTCAGCTCAAGAATTTATTCTTGTTTCTCCCCCACCCCACCCCCCCGTATTTGAAATATTCAAGAAAAATGTTAAATATTTTGAAAATATCAAAAGAATTAAAAACACTTACTTTAAGAAAGACTAAATCACCCATTCCCTCAGGTTAATTAATTTAAAAAAAACAAACCCCCCAAAAAATGGTTTCATTGGTACACGGAGTTGCTAGAATTCCAGCCCAAAGCAGAGACACGTGACTGTAAGGTCTGTCCTTTGTTGTGGTTGTTTTTGCTGTTCTTTTAGTACCTCTTTTCTCTCTTTTGGGGGGAAACGATTCTCTTGTTCCTGTGCCTGAGCCCATTCCATGAGTTGTGGGTGGGAATAATTCTGATCAGATTTCCTGCCAAGCAGGGAACGAAATCGATACAGAGAGAAAGGGACCCAGGGCCTGCAGGGCCCTTCCCGGCCTTGGTGTGTCTGCGTACGGGCTCAGCCTTCGGGGTCTCTCTTCTCCCTCCCAGCCCTTCAGATCTGCTGGTAGGGTGACTTTCCGTTCCCAGCTGAAGTTTATGCTACGATTTAAACTTCATCTGTTCCTAATTATTTGACGGTAAGCCTGGGATTCTTTCTTTCCTTTCCTCGTGGTTCTTCCTTTTGTCTCCTTCAGTTCAAACTGCCCCGCCTGCCTTTCTGTGGGGCCTGGAAATCTTGTCCTCAAGTAGCCGTGGGGCTGAGTGTCGGGAGGCCTGCCCACACCACTGAGTACGTCTTCTCAGAAGTCCTGGCGAGGCAGAACAGAGGGACAACCACTGTATCTAATCAGAGTAGGGGGGTCAAGCCACACAGTTGAACCCCTGTTTCCTGATATAAATCTGCTTAATAATATTAGCAACTTTGACAACCTTTCTCCCTAAGAACAGGCATTTTCCCTTTGCTGGAAATTTTGCTTTCATCCTGAACTGGCAGATAAATCATGCAATCAGGGTTGCCAGATAAAATACAGAACATGGGACATAGTGGTTCTAAAATAAAAAATAAGTATTGTTTATCTGAAATTCAGATTTCCCTGGGCATCCAGTGTTTTATTACTAAATCTGGTAACTCCAATGGCATCAAAGAATTTGAGGTCTAGAAGGAACTTCAAAGAGCACACAGACAACTGGTTAATTTTAAAGATAGGAATCTCAGGCCCAGAGAGTCCCAAGTTACATGATTAGTACTGGCAGAGCCAAGGCTCGAATCCAAGGTTCCTCTGCTTGCTCTAAATCGCTCTACTCCCAGTGGAATGCCAGAGAAACCCTTTGGAAAAAAAGAAAAGAAAAAAAGAATGACCTCATTCCTAACAGCTGGTTTTGTCTATCTTTGCCCAGTGAGTCAGTTCACATCAGAGACATGGCCTACGACAGGACAGGGGAGAAGGTGGGTGGGAGTGGTGCCCAACCAGCTCTCCAGTTAGGGCCTTTAAACGGACAATCACCGCTGCCCGTACCCCCAGGCCAGGGCTTGAAGGTACGTCTGGAGCAGCAGGGAGGACCTTGTGTTGTACAGGTCAGGTCATCCCTTCACTCGGACTGCTGTCCTAAGTTGGTGCAATCTGTTAAAAGCAAGAGACCATACTGCTGATTAGATTTGGTCCCGGACACAGCGTGGAATTTGGCCTATGGCAAGTGAGCAATAAATGTTGGTAATAATGGAACGAAAGACAGCCAATCAACACAGGCTGCTGTCATGTCAATCACATGCATACTGTCTTGAAGACAACTGTGTGATTGACTGGAGGAAAGATAGGTGTGACTGTCCCCTGTGACATGTAGTGTTTTCTAGGGTACGTCCCAGTGTGAATACCAACACCTAAAACTATTGCCTGTCTCGTTTGAGAGAGAGAGAAACACTCGAGTCAGTCCAATGGCCACTTTTTCAGATTTTGTATCGTTAAGTATCTTCTCTTTTCTGTTTTCTTTAACTGTGAGAAGAGTGTTTTGTTTTTTCCCACCATTACATTCACGGAGGTCTCTTATGTTATTGTTTTGTATAGAGGATTAGCATTCAGAAACATCAATCTTCCCTTTAAATGATTTCTCCCTTCAACAACAACAATAGCAACAACAAATCCAAGAACTCAGAACCAGCATGTGTGGAATTCATAACTATGTGACATCAGAGAGCTTAGTTTTTAAAGTTTCATTGGTTTTGTTGGACTGGAGTGGTGTGTGGGATTATCATGGAGGAGGGGAGCAGACAAAGAGATTTGCTCTAGAAAAGCTGTGATTACAGTTCCATGGCAATGGGGTCATTTGGTGGCAGTGTCAGACACAAGAGAGAAGACTGACTTGACTCATGGAAGCAACAGGGTTGCAAGATTATTTCCAAAGAAAGCCAATGGCAGACCTGAAGTCCCTGTTGGAGGGAACCACTCTGCCCAAGGCTCAGTGTGTTTGTAAGTCCATGTGCAAGTGGAACCACTCGTGCAGCAAGAAGAGCCATGCCACACAGGTAGACTGCTGTAGACTGAGGGGAATATTGGCAGATGAAGGAGTTATTTTCACATCAAAGAAACTAAGAACCTTAAATTAAAACAATGAAGTCAGTGACAGAAATGTGAACTGGGATTTTTCTTAAACTCTTATGGTTATATGAAGTTCAGTGACAAATTATGCCGATTTAATGAGTGTTTGAAACTATACATTTTCTCTTCCCAAATTATCTATAGATCTGTGGGGCTAAAATTTGGTCTTGGAGACACACGTGTGCCTCTCTTCCTCTGCCTCAATTTCTGGTGTGGTGGCAGAAGCTTAAAGCAGGAAAAGACTGTGATTGTTCTCTTTAAATGTTAGACTCAGACTCATATCTCAATGTTAACTTTGTTTTCTTTTTAACATACTTGAAAGATAATAGGGGTGATACAAATAATTCCTGAGCATGTATAAGTATCATTTAGGGGACATATGTATGTATGTTTGCAGACAGGAAGGATAGGATAAGCTTCAAGTAGGTAGATAGGAAGAAGAATATAGTTAAATTCACACTGGATTAAGGTTGCGAGACCTGGGTTCTAAAATTGACTCTGCCATCACTAGTTGAGTAAACTTTTTAACAGACTTTGAAATTTTCTGGGCCTCAATTTCCCTATCTATACAGTTAGTGGGTGACCGGCATCTCCCCAGGTACCTCCGTAAAGCATCCATGGTGAGCTGTCACCTCTTTGGATGTGACGATTCAATGACTGAAATAGCTTTAACTATTTTGAGCTCGATTTAGATCACAACAACAAAAAACATTGTTTGGATAGCATATTTGTTTTCCTACAATGTTTTGATCCACTCAACATTTATATTCTCTTACCCTCACTGTCATCTCTCATAGTCATGGTTTTTATTTGTTTTACTTGGTTTCATTGACTATATCAGTTTTGAAAATACCACCTTCCCTGTAATTTCTAGTCAATATTGTTTTCCATTCGGCTGACATTTTGTTTCTCTTGCATTTCACAGACTTTATGATAATTGGAAAATTGGCTTCTCGCTCATTTGGAGAGTGGACCTGGAATTCTTATTAGGTCAGTTGATGATGTATTTAAGCTACTAGCAATTTCTTGTTTATAACTATAAAACATTTTCTTTAAAAGCAAAGAACTTTAAAAGTCTAATAATGAGGACATGATTCCAAAGAAAACAAAATAAAGCAAACCTTATAATAATAAAAAAGAAACATATCCAAAAAAGCAGTAAGAAATGAATACATCCTTTCCCAGTTCAGCTCAGAAAAGAATACTAATAATTTTGCTCAAGTTACATTTTTCTCTCTCCTTCTGCCTCTTAATACTTAAGTAAACCTCCTCTCCTTTCTGGACCTGGCCTAAATTTGAGCTCCTCCATGAATCTTCCCTTGAATCTTGTAGTCTCTGCTGATTCTTCCTCCCCTGAATTCCTCTGGTCTCCTCCCAACTCTTTTAGAAAACAAAGTTAGCATTTATTTCAAAGTAGCAGTTTATTTCCCAGTGAAACTAGAAATGAAACTAAAATGGGTGAAAGAGACCATCTAGGAAACGTGACCATTGTAAGGCAAAGTAAGTAAATGGCTGAAGATACTTCAGAATACCGGGGTCCCAGTCAGGTAGGCCATCAGAAGGTAGAACGGAACCATACTTGTGACTAGAGAGAGGAAACCCACTGCCTGAATACATGTTCCTCAACCAGCATACCAATTATTTTAATGTATCTTTGCTTCTGCAATATCAATGACTTAAAGTCTGCCCCTTGCTTTCTTTATGACTAATCTCACAATCACATCGACAAGTTGACTAGTTGAGTAACTTTGGGGGATGGGGGATACTCTTTAAAACTCTCCAAGCTTCAATTTTCTATTCAATTAGTGGGATGACTAGGTAGATTCTGAGCTTAGAAGGGACCTGTGGAGCCGCTAGCTATGTTTCTCACCTGGCCTTATGCTTCAAATTTATCATTTCCTACTCACTCAGTTTTATCAACCTAAGTATCAGGAGGTATATTATATTTTATCACTGTTTTGGGCTTATTAGTATGTGGTGCTTAGCAGCCCACATAATGTGGACAGAGAAATTATTAATAAGACACTTGTAAGCCTGAAGGATGGGGTGGGGGAAGCAAGGGGGAGACTTTAGATGTTAACAGGATGTGTCGTGTGCTCTCTAATAGGGAATCTGTTTTTGTTCCTTCCAGTTCAGAGGCCAAAGAGAAAGTGATTCTACCATGTAAAGAGGTTTTAAAATGTTCCCCCAGTAGCACTGGTGTATAGTTGATTATGGGAAGATATTCAGCCTCTCGTAAAAACAGGTCCTGAGTGCTTGGGTGGTAGAGACATTTTCCAACTATTCAGAGGAATTCCCTGAAAGAAGGGTATTTTGCCTCAGTAATTTTAGGAAATACTGGAAACTATGCTGGAGATTTTCATTGTTGTGTTTATTAAAAAGTCAGAAAATTTGGATAGTGGGAGAACTTCAACTTGGTCTGAAGTCTCAAAGTTGGAAAATTTGGGGTTAGAGAGTGAGATTTCAGCACCTCAAAACTTTCCAATAAAGCAGAACAGATATTGTCTGATAAACATACAGTAATTAAAAATTCATCTGTGGTTAAATATGTAAGCAAAGTCTAAGGCTATATCTTCAGGTGTGAGAAGAACGACTTACTAAGGTTCTATAAAACATCCAAATAAATTCAGAAAGGAGCCCACAACTGGTACTTTATGTTTTTCTCTGAAAGGTGGAGGATGCTTTTTTCTGCAGCATCAGAGTCATTGCTTCCACAGTCTGTCTGGGTCAAAATGACCCAGGATGCCTCGGCCCCAATCCCAACGTAGCAGTTACGAATCTCTGTGCCCAGCAGGAGCATTTCGGACAAATTCTGCATTTGATTCTAATGCACAGTTAAGCTGGAAAACCACTCGTCTGGATCAGTGTGCAGCTCTGCTTGATAAATGGCCAAGAAGCCTGTTAAAACCACCTGCAGACAACTGAAATAATGTTTAAAATGGTGGTTATTCATGTAGATTAGCTTAAAAATGTTTTAGCAGAAATAGTACAGTGATTAGGAGCATGCTGATGGTGATCAGAGAAATGGCCCGGAAAGGTCAGCCACGTAAATGCACGTGACGGCAGTGGGTGTACCTGGGCGCCCTGATCCACACACCCTGGCTCCGATCAAACAGATGCACCTGAAATTTGTAACTCATACATAGCAGCAGAATTAAAGTTATGAAATTTTTTTCTCTAATTTTTTTTTGATTATTTGGTAATTATGAGGTTAGCACAGATTTTGAAATCACTCACAGAAGACAGAATAGAAAACAAAATTGGTCATCGTTAACTTCACTCTTACTTTCTTCCTACCTGTGCCCTCCATGCAGCACATAGCATTCCTATGCAGAAGCAGTTTTAACGTCATAAAGCAAACGAACTTCCTTCACATCTGAGTTGTGATTTTCTATCATCTTATGGAAAGTTTAACAATGACTCATGCAAAGGGGCTTTTTTGAGATGCCTGGGATAGAGAAGGAAAAATAGCTCAGTAATACAGAGCAACTTTATTCTCTCCCAAAGTTCTACAACACTACAGGGATTCCAGTCTTGCACACGGACACTTGGCATTATCTGGGTTAATCTTTTACTGGGTGGGTCAAGCCTGCTAGTTGAATGTGTCTTTTAGCCCTTCTTGAAAGCACTGCCAGCATTATACTAATGCCCTATGCCAGCACAGACACACATCTGAGTTCACAGGTTAGCTCTTGCTGGGAGTGTGAGCGCAGTTCTGATTCCAACACCCACAATCTCACTCTGACACACTGACTTCCAGAAGTGAGTGAAAGGTGATCACTGCCCCTGACAGAGTCTCCCACCAGCTTGGGGGGCACGATTGCTGCAGAAAAGTTAATGGAGAACTAAAGAGCGGATGTTAACTCCACCCGGGTGTGTCAGGGAAGGTTTCACATAGGACGTGGTTATCTGTAGTGAGTGTTCAAGTGAGATTCATGAAGGAAGACAGGCAGAAGGACTTCCATATGTGAAGTAACACACTTTCACTGGCAGCTAAACAATGAGTCTCTCATCCTTCTTTCATTGCCATTTTTGATGTATCAATTCCTCCTGCCGTCTTAACCGTTTTCCTGTGCCTGCTCTAGCACCTGCCTTACATAATAATTAGTTTACATGTCTATTTTTCACTCCATACCTAGAGCTCCTTTACTAAAGGACCATTACAACTCTTTATCTTTGTGCACCTAGCACAGTGCCTCATAAAGACTAGACATTAATACATATTTGCTGAACCAATGAGATAATGAGACCAAGAATACTTTCTGCAATTGTTGACATTCTGAAATTCATGCATTTCTAAGAGTTTTGTCAAATAAAACACATTTTGTATAGTAATGGAATGTACTACTAAGTGATCCAATTGATAATCATTTTATATATACAAAACCATCCCTATATTTACGTTTTAAGTCGATTCCACCAGCTTTGCTTTCAATACTCATAATTTCCCATTCATTCATTCTTACAACATTTATTGAGCACCTAGCATGTACCATTCATTGTCCTATATACTAGGATCTGATAATATCAAAATACATACATAGTCCCTGACCTTAAATAAAAGAGCTGATGGGAAAGACACATATCACCCAAATAATCACAAAAGCAAGTAGAGTCGACTCTCAGTTAACCGGCACCCATGGGCATTGATAGATGCCAGATAAGTGTAAGTAGACTCTTTGTTAACCAGAATTCAAGCAACCAGCACTCTTTGCCAGTTGCTTGAGAGTGCCAGTTGCTTTGGTCCTGGTTAATGGATGATCTACTGTATATACTCTTAAAGGCTCATCAATACTAGGAAGGAAAGAGACATAGTACAAGAGAGACAGAAAACAGACATCATCTGAGGTTGGGCTAAGAAAATGCCATTTGAATTGTGAGCTGAATGATAAGGTAAATGTCCAAAGGTCTGAACTGGGGTACAGATAGAGATGTCTAGGTCGAGCAAATCGGACGTGCACAGGCCCTGAGGGGATGGAGTCTGGCAGGTTTAAAGAACTTAAAGAGAAAGTCACAATGATTTGTTACGGGACAGCAGTAGTCATGGTGGGGCTAGGGACCTTGTGTTCAGGAAGGGGATGTTTTAGGGCAGAGGGATAGGAGATGAAGCTGAAGGACTGGTTTGGGTTAGACCATCAGGGCCTGAGAGACTATGTTGAGATTTCTGGTCTTTGCCCTAGGAGCCATGGGAAGCCATTGAGGACAGAGGGTAGGTGGGGAGCATGCTGAAAGACCAGTTCAGTTCTACTGTGCAGAAGGGGCTGGGAAGAAACATAGCAAGAGAAGATGTGGGGAGACCTTGGAGGAAGCTGGGAGTAACCCAAATATGAGATGGGGGTTTTAGTAAAGGTTGGAGGAAGTGCCCTTTTCAGGAAAAATTCAAAAAAAGTCATCCATGGCTGTCCAGAGAAAAGCCAGCCACTGTCAATATAATGAGAACAGTTACATGGCTGGATAGTTTCCACACAGCCCTCCTAAATTAGAACATAACTACTTGCCTAATCCTTTTAGGATCTTCTTTTCCAATTTTTGCTCTTTGTTGCTGACGGACTCTTTGGCTGTGGGTGGCTCTTCGGAAGCCACCGGTTCTCTCTCAGTCTCTTCAGTGGCCTCCTCACAGTCCCCATCCTCTTTGTCGGCTGGTTCTGTGTCCTCAGGCTGCTCCTTGGCCTTGGTGGGACTGTCTGTCCCCGCTGGGCCAGCAGCAGAGCCATACGTGTTAATGATGTCTTCCAGCTGTCGGTTCAGTTCTTCAGAGATGTCACGAGCTCCTGTTTCAGGCTGTACATCTGCCTCCTTCAGTGGTCTTTGCTGAGGGGCTGAGCAATTCTGGTCCTGGTGCATCTCCAGGCCATTTTGACTGGGTGATGATGAACTGTCCCCTGGAGGTGTTGACGGTGGTTCTCCTGAGAGCTGCACAGAGGTATCCGGCTCCATGCTGGGGGGAGTACCTAGTGGTAAGTGAGCACAGGGCGTTTATGCAGTGCGCCATGTCACCTGTACATGGGGAGGGTACCTCCAAGTGGGCGCCTACCAATTGCCGTTTCTAACACAGAAAGGATCTACTTTCACAAACTGTCGATTTGCAATTAGGTAGGAAGAAACAGTGGGGAGCCACTTTTCCAAATCGAGTCATACTACAGTGGACTGTCAGTCAACCGGCACCCGTGGAGATGGATAGATGCCGGATAAAGGGAAGGAGACTCTCAAGCAACAGGCAAAAAATTTTGTCATGCCCCTATCTGTCATTTTGCTTAGAATAGCCATTTGTGTTACCATTCTCTTATGTAATTCCATGTAGATTTACAATCATTGGAAGTACATGGGTGTATACATTTAAAATATTTGAATTTTAAATGGTATTATTTTTTCAAAGTTAAAATATTTAATACAAGAGCCACTGAACTTACTAACATCCTTCATAATAACAATGTCCGTAAACTCTTTTTTTAATCTATAAATGAAGATTTGATTAATATGGATACATTGATATAAATGAATTATTATATTTGATACAGGAAATATTTTCTTGCTTTTCTGGTGTTTTTCTTTTTCCAGATGAGCAATATGTAATTGTTAATAATGAAAACACTTTTTTTTTTTTTTGGAATAAGGCAGAGAATGAGGGAAGGTATAAATTAACAAACAAAGTGGTATAGAAATGTGGTGGTGCTCATGGTAATAATTCCTTGAATTTCCATAATACATTTTTGTTCCAAAAAAAAAAACTGACTTTCTTTTAGAAAAAAAAAAAACTCAGATTATAACTTTCTCTTCTCAATCAAAAAGCTCTAGAGTAAGTTGGTGATTTTTAAGAAATAGCAATGTTTAATAAACAGGGAGGGAGTGAGTTAGGGAAATGTCATCCAGCTCTACTATGGGCTCTTTGCAAACAAGGCGTAAGGCATGAACTGAGTCAAGAATTCCAGGGTATCTGGTTATCACTACTTCTTGGCTTGTAACAGATTTGGTTTAGGCCTGTAAGTTATGGTGCATTTTCTTTGTAAATGATGTGTAATGGTAAGGGTGTTAATTAACAGGATAAAAATATGACAGTATCCTCATAATGCACAGATTTTGCTGTCCTGGTGGTGTGAAAGTGAAAACACACACGTACTGCTCTATGCATCACCTGGCTTCCTCCTCCAGCTCTCAGGGCTGTAGATGTCAAATGCTTGACCACCAAGAACAGAAAATTCACCATACAGACACGGCCACCCACATGTGGCCCTCACCAAGTCCGCATTAACTTAGAAGGAAGTACTTCTCTCCCTCACTCATTTTCATCCCCCAACTTTAGTTATCCGATGATACTGTAAACAACTTCATCACTGGGATTTCTTTATCCTGACCCCTACTTCTTGGGCACAGTCATCTATATATAACTTATGCGTCCCCTGAACTTGGAGAAAGACACATGGCACCTGCTTCCAGCCAGAAGCTATTTTAAGCTCTTCTAAAAGGAGCCATAGCATTTAGCACTTCATCCTTGAAAATCAAGGGGAGAGAGTACTTTTTGGTACAAATTGAAAACAGTAAACAATGACTGGCATAAATCCATATGTGGGTTTTAAAGTGTTAAGCCTTCTTGGGATGAAGTAAACCAAATTTCAAAGCAATGAATTTAAAACTGTCCATCAGCATTTTAGTGTAGTTAGTTTCAATGCAAGCATTTTATTTGTATAGCTTTATTCTTCATTCATCAGAGGCTATAATCATTGATGTTTTTATATTGATCCCATGGATAGCCTTTAAGCTCATACTCCACATTTACTTTAAAACAGAATAACTGAGTCATTGTAAACCACAGGACAATTCAATTCCTAAAAGTAGCTTCAAGCTAAACCAACAAAAGAGGAAAAAGAAAAAAAGCAAACAAACTCAAAGAACTCTGCTACTTTTAAATGATCTCTTTCTAGATCAATTACATGGCAAAAATTACTTCTAAATTTCATCTCCCAGAAACTTTAGTGCCTGCCTTTCTCTTCCTCTGAGGGAAAATTTATCCTTTGTATTGTCAGTCCCAGCAGATTATCACACACACATCCCTTCCTGAGCAACACATTTCAATTATAAATAAAACAATGGAAAGATCTTCAACTGTTCAATGGCAATCTCAAAGTTGCAAGTTTTGAACACCACAAACTGCACCCCACAGCTTGTCACAGGGCTTGGGAGAGTGTTTGTCATACTTACCGGAAGGCCAGGAGCAAAGCAGAAAGAGCAAGGAGAGGCAAGGGGCAGCACAAAGCTGGTCAGGACTGCAGCCACGGCAGGAGACTGGCCGGCGGCTGTGTTCTAACAGGGGGTAGAGAAACCACACACGCGCGCACACACGCACACACACACGCACACATGCACCGAGGCAGCAGGGGGCAGGGAGGGGGAGGGGAAGGGAACATCATATGACCCAGCAGAGAGAAATACACCCAAGCTTCAGTAGCTGTCTCCTGGGGCCAGTGTCTTAGAAAAGGGAAGCAGCTGGTACATCTTAGCAGACTCCATGTTTTGTCCTTTAAAAAAAATTTTAAACTCTCAGTATAGTGACCCTTTGCTAGGGCAGTTGTTCACCACTGTTGCTCTTTTGGGCAGAGATCGGTTTTTCTTGGTTTAGTTCCAGTGTGGTCAATGATTCATCTCCTCTTCCCCTTCTGTAGCCTGCTTAGTGTCAGGTTTCTTACAGGGATCGTGGAGAAAGAAAAACAAAGGCATAACACAAAGGAGGTGGTGGCAGTACTTTCCTGCTGATGTCATTGTTAGGTTTATCTGTAAATTTTGAATTAAAAATTTAGACGGCTCTCCTGGCAGTGGGTTGTCTCATCTTCAGGTCCGTGGTAACGGGCGTGACCTGAGAGCCCCCGTCTCACCGGGGTGACTGCCCTCACGTCTTGGATAAGCCCCGGGGAGGCAGCCCACGGGTTCTCCCTGCGCTGGAGGCTCGCCCACCGTCTGCAGCAGCGTTTCCAGGTCCTCTCCACCCTTTCCAACCCTCAACCTGCTCCTTCCTCCTTCACAAACAGAACCTCCTCGTCTGGCTTCTCCTAACCTACCTCTGTACCCCTTCTCCTTCTGTTGATTCTGGAGATAGTGTTCCCACACTTCTCCGAGGTGGGTTCCTCCATCAGAGTTAGTGCCGCCCCCCGAAAGGTCCAGAGCCTAACCCCGGGGGCCTGTGACTATATTGCTTATTTTACCTGATGGACGGGACTTTGCAGATGTGATTGACTCAGGGGTTTTGAAATGGGGAGATGATCCACAATTATCTGGGTGGGCTTAAGGCAACCACAAGGGTCCTCATAAATTAAAGAGGGAGGTAGCAGGGTGAGAGTCTCCGAAGAGGAGAGACGATGACGCCAGCGGGGGTCACGGTGACGTGGGGCCACAAGCCGAGGGTATGAGAAGTCTTTAGACTCCGGGAAAGGCCGGAAACCAATTATTCTCTAGATCCCCCAGGAGAAAGACAATTCTGTGAAATTCATTTTGGATTTCTGACTTCCAGAACTGTAAAACAATAAATCTGTATTGTTTTTAAGCCACGGATTTGTGGTAAATTAAAATATTCTGCCCCTCCCCCCAACTTTTCCCTCCCACCCGGGTTCTGGGGAGGCAATAAGTTATAGATAGATGAGTGTACCCAGCATGGAGAGGTCAGGATAAAGAAATTCCAGTGGTGAAGACAAAGAAGCTGTTCACTGTATCATTTGATAATAAAGTTGGTGAATCAAAATGGGTAAGAGAAAAGTACTTTTGTCTAAGGTAATAAATACTCGGTGAGGATCACAGGTGGGTGATATTTCATGTTGGATTATAGCAAACTGAACCAGTCAGATCTCCCAGTAAATACGAACAATAAACTAGTGATTCTCAAATTTAACATATAGATTCTTTTAACAGAATAACTTAAAGTTGATATTCATTTTAAAGAACAAAAAGGACTTGTCATGGTTGAACTAAAAGATATAATCATTTGTCCTGATACGTACTAACAAAAATAGGTATGAACTTCTAATGCTTATTGCTATGATACGATCGAACTTCCAAATATTATTTAGGAACCCTACAAAAGCAGTAAATGCAATTCAAATGAACAACATTGCTTTTATGTGACAGATAATATTTTACTCAACCCAAGCTACAATTTACAACCTGAATATGGTACTGACTGTTGGTCTTTTTGAGTTCATGGCATTCTGCTGCAAAGTGCTTTGTGAAATGACTCAATTTCTTCAACACTCAGCTCATTCAAATTATTACATAACTTCCATTCATACGACCTGCCATGATATCTGTTCAACTTCCTTTGATACTAATGCATCATTTATTGCTCTTTCTCCTTTTCTTGCAATTATTAAAATGTGCTACTTGAAGCTAACTCGATGAGATATACACATGATAGCAAAGGTCCCAAAATGATAGTGACAGCTATCATTTTGGGACCTTTGCTACCTAGTGACAGCTACCTAGATGATCCACAATAAGCATATACATTTTTAATTGCAAGTGAAATGAATACAAGCACACAAACCTGTAGTTCCTAAGAATCCATCTGTGACCTCTAGAGGCTCCAGAGCTGGAGTAGGTAAAGAAGACAAATTGATAGAGCTCAGTGCTTATTATAAAACCAACCTTTGAGTTACTGTAAGGAATAAATTTCTTTTTGAAAAATGACATTTTAATTTTTTATGCAAATGTAACAAAAAAATGGTTTAAAAGTCAAATCATGCTAAAAAGCTTAGCAAAAGCAACAGTAGTCCCTGTCCTCCCCTTTCTCCAACCTTGTCATGCCCCCCAGAGGTAAGACTATTAAACTACTGTAGATGTTTCTTCTGTGGTTTACTGTCTGATTTCTAAATAAAACACTTATCTTACTGTCTGTCAGCTCATCAATTTTGATATCACCTATGTCTTCCCATAATGATAGCTGAAGACTTAAATTATTGACACTTACTTCTTTCTCATCATTTCTCAAGAAAATTACATCTCACTTGTAAATCCATATTCTGTGTTTTCATTATTGCTGTAAAGTTCACAGCTACATCAGGTAGAACACTGTGACTGCTCTTCCATTCTTTTGAAACTTTCTGTTTTTCCTGGAGTTAATGATTATCTTTTCTTCTCACTGGCTTAGTACTGGGAATTCTCTGTCTTCCCAACTTCACAAGAGCTCTGTAAAATGCCTCTGTGCAATTTCTCCCCAGCTCAAATCTAGTATTTTTCTGGTGACATCATATATGAACACCCTCAGAGCCTTGCCTTCCCGTTCTCATCTGGTTTCTCAGCCTGTGGTACATCAGTGGGCCCGGCACTCCCCCTGCTGTCACCCTGGGAAATCCCTTTACCTCTCTCCTGTTTCCTGGCTCCCCTTCTTCCTCTTTCTTGGTTTACTTCCTTGTTTAGTGCCACATGCTGTCCTTTGGCTTTCTGAGAGAGTAGTTATGGGAGATTCTGTATGCCTTTATGTTTACTGAATTGATAGTTTGGCTGGATATAAACTTTTACAAAATATTAAAAATTTTTTTTGATAAAACATTTTAACATTTCTATAAAAAATGTTGAGGCATTAATTCCCTTGTCTTTTGGTTTTCAATTTTTTTTTAAGTACAATATCATTCTTATTCCTGATCCTATTACTGTTTTCCTCTCTGGCACCTTTTAGGATCTTCTCTTCATCCCTGATATTCTGAAGTTTCACAGTGATAACATTTGATGTGATTCTTTTGTCATTTATTGTGTTGGATGCTTAATGGGTGTTTTCATCTAGAGACTTGTGTCTTTAGCCTCCTTTGTCCTTTATCATTGTTTATCACCCTTGTCCTCCCCTGGACCTTATGTCCCTGAGTCCAGAGACCTTTTTGTGAGACTTCTCCAGAGGACAATCTTCAAGTATCCTGAAAGGATGGACAAGCATTACTTGACTTTGTGAGTGGAATTGGGGACCTTTGGGTCTAATTGTTCATTCTCCTAATTAAAAAACAAACAATCCAAGCAACGAGCCAACCAAAAACAAAACAAAACAAAACAAAACAAAACAGCCATCAAATGACTCTGCTATAGTCCCTAGCTTACTTCTACTTTTGATATTATCTCCACTTGCTGAGTATTAACCTCAAATTCTTTAGTCTTTTCAGAAGCTACCAGGCACATGCGCTGGCTTCTCAGTTGCTGCCTTTCCTGTAGCTACCCACCCCCGTTTCCGCCAAGCACATTTTTTTTCCTGTTGGGTCATTGACCATTACCTCTTGTGTTCTAGTTCTTATACATTGTGATTTGGCATTTATGATTCAATTCTTCCAGTTTCACTGAGATTAGGGTTTCTGTTTCTTGTTCTTGTTTGCTAGCGAATTTTAGAAGAGAAAGAAGTAAAAAAGATCTCTATAATGCTACCTTGGAGTCACCATCTGTTTAACCATTATAGTGGTCCAGTAATGAAATAAACTATCACCCCAAATAAGTAGCTCCAATTTCAGAAATATCTGATAGAACCTAGTTGTTCTTTCTTTTAGGAATACTGAAGAAGAAATTTCTGCATGGGGAGTCAGAGATGGGAGACAATTATTCTTAGATTAAATGACACATTTAAGATCTCTTTCAAATATGAGTCTATGAATTCTATACTTTTCTATTATGAGCTTAAGGGAAACAGAAGTCATATAATAATTAGGATTATATGCCTGAAACTCAGGCAGCTTTCATATGAATTCCAGGTCTGTCTTTTACTTAGGCTGTATTTTAATTTCTTCAGTTTGAGTTTCCTATTCTCTAAAATGGGACTAAGAGTTCTATTTTACAGAGTTGTTATGAGACTAACAGGTAATGTGGTCTATATATGGACATGTAATCTGTTAACTAATTCCAATCAAGATGTGTTTAAATGAAACCTGTGAAATGGGAATTACTATTTTTTTATACTAATAGCATTTTGAAGTTGTTGCTGTTTAGAACCGAGTTCAAGTCCGAAAATCTATTGTATCATCACCTGCTTATGGTATACATATATTTGACCTGGGTTAGATCTGGTTTGGGATGAGGAACAAATCTTTGTGCACTCAGCAAACATCCCCTCTAAGTTTCTAGAAGAGGGAGAAATGTGGGCTTGTTGCCAACCAGAGATGGTTTTCAATTAGTCTAAACACAAAATCAGACAGCAAGTTACAGTATTTGTTTTCTATGATGGCACCTCTTTAATTTGTCCCCATTGTGTGCAGTTGGTCTCCAGAAGTGAAAGATATGATTCACATCCTATGAATTTGATTTTATTCCTTTTACCCCTCCAGACCTCTGTACTGATTTTTTCGGTAATTTCCAAATCTGCCTCTGTACTGCTGGACCTAATTTTTGAAATGAAAGGCAGACCTATTTTCTACAATGTCTCCAAGTTCCATCTCATTCTAACCACTTGTTTGCATGGAACTAACATGTTTCTATATCATGTTGGTTTCTTCTCTTTAATGCTCAGGAGCCCAGGTACAGGGGACAGTTAGGTTCAGGGCCTCAGATCTGGTAGGGTTAAGCAAGAATCGGGCAAAGATTGTCTCAGCAAAGAGCAATGCAAACTAGCTTTCCTGAATAAAACCAATCATTTGAAATTTACATAAATATTGGGTACGGTACTTGTGGTTGAAAAGAGCTTCACTTCTTAAGTGGCCTTCTTTAGTTACATGTAAATACTTTTTGCATGTTAACAGCAGAATCATGCATTACCTCTTACAAATAATGCAAATAAATTTTAGGGTAAGCTCCTTTACACCAATTCTCTGTTTAAACTGAATTAACAAGATTTTGCCTCAGGCACGTCAGTGCTTTGTTCAAGGAAGGTTAGAACAAAGTCCATCGTATTGTATCAATATTAGGCCCCTCGTCTCTGAAAAGCCCTGTCCTACTACATTGCTAAGGGTGGTAGAAATCCAGAACCGTGGGACTCTGTGTTGCCTTCTTTATCTAGAACATGTCCACTGAGGAGAGACCTGAGTTTTAATGGCACCAAGGGCCACAACAGGGCCAATATCCTGGAACAGGCTTCACTATTTCAACCTTTGAGTAGCAAAAACTGGGCCTGAAGTCCACATGGCTGAAGCATGGAGAGGTTTCTCTCTCAGTCCAGTCTGCAACTTGTGTCATCAGCAGTTTACCCAGCAGAGTTCTAGAATGTTCTTCAGATGAGGGTCTGCGTGTTGCTGAAGATTGGCAGGAAAACACTGCTGGGATTTGAACACTTATAACACAACCTTGGGGGCAGAAGCTCCTAAACTCCAAGGGCACAGTCACTTGGTGGTGTCCTGCTTCCTTGGAGTCATGTTCTCTGTAGGAAACTTGGGAAATCTATAATACCTCTTTTGAAAGAACTCTGGTCATAAAATACTAAAATTAATGGCAACCAGAAGGCAATGATACTGATGGACTGTAATGTCAAGGTTGGTGATCCCCACTTTAAGATTGCCAAGCGACCCCGGGTTTTGGACTGGGACTCCCTGTCAGATGTATTTCTTCCCTCTTTCCTTTCCTTATTCCTCCTTGTTCTGGGCTTTGGTGGCTACTGTGGGGTCTGCAGAATCTTGGTGAGGGAGGGGACCTCACAGGTCATCTTCCCTTGCCTGTCCAGAGCCCTCCTGAGCTGTCCTAAGAAGATGACATTTGATAAGGAAAAAGAAAATCAGCCCTTCCTACTAAGATGGAACCACTTGCAAGCATTAACTAAAGTCTACCCAAATGATAGATCCATGTATATTACTACACAAGCTCTATGCCTCCTTTCAAAGGTTTGTCAAAGGGCATCTTTTTCAAATAGACTTTCTGAAGTTTGTTAAACCAATACTACAAGGTTCATCTTTCTCCTCTCTGATTAGTATCAGAAATTCTTTTGATTCTCCTCCCTAAGGGTCATGAGTTTTTCTTTCCCCTTCCTGAGTGTCACGAGGCCCTTCTTCCCCTGCTGATCACAAAGCAGTTCTCAGAAGGAGTTTAAGGTTGAACTTGTACTTAATGGAAAGCCTGTCACTTTGATGTGTTGAAACACAGGGGTGTGGTGGTCACCTAGTTATGATCTGGTGAGTACTCTTCTTCCTTCTTGCAGTGCAGTTCTTATCAAAGAGAAATTTTAAATGCTATGTTTGTGGTATTATCATCCACAATAATTTGATGCAGTTTTGATAGGATCTGGAACAGCACAGACCTGAGAATGGCAGAAGCGGTCAGCAGGATAGGACCAAGAGTGAATGCTTAGACCTCTGATGTCTTATTGTTTTTATCCTCCTTACGTTCCCTCCTTACTTCTGTGGAGCACAGATGCCTCAGCTACGTTATTTTGAAGTGAGACCATTAACTGAATTTGTCTATCTGCCTGTCTGGTTTTAAGAGCCTTTCCTGTTGCAAATATCTCTTATGTGACTGGTTGTCTCTAGACTAGACTAATTTACCATGTGTGCTCCTTAGTTCAAGTTCAGGGACTGGGAAAGAAGCACCCCACCTCTTCATCTTTTGACTACGTTATGGATCCCATTCAGTGTCAATTTGGAATTGTACCAAATTGATTTTGTTAATCAGTTGTCATTGTATCCTGGCAGAGCTGCCTTGTTGCCCAATGCCAAGGTCTATGAGTCCTGGACTCAACCTGGAATCATGGTGTCTGTGAGAAGGACAGATTCCTAATTTCATTCCTCAAAGATACCCAAGAGAGCTTGCAAAATCGTTAAAAACACGAGGGAAACATGCCAGAGAATCTTCTCAGCTCTCTGTGTAGTGCCACCAAGTGTAAAAAAATGACATCTTCAAAAACTTCCTTGTGGAAAAATGTAACTATTAGTGACCAAGTGGTGATAGCCTGGCTGCTGGGGATGTGCGTGGTTGAGTAAACTTCAGCACCCACTATGCTCTCAGCCCCAAATCTACCTTTCTATGAGGTCCTCATAATCCACCTTGTACTCTCTCTCTAGGGATGCCAAGAAGTCTTTTACAGATTGTCTAGAACTGTGATTAAACCCATGAGGTGTGGTCACTACATCTGCATGGATTAGAAGGTCACAGCCTGGAATGGGTTTGAGACCTCATCCCAGGAGGTGCTGTCCTGCAGGGTCCCACATTGAATGGGAGAAAGGGCACCAGGGAAGACTGTTCACAAAAATCAATGCTCCACTGTCTGAACTTTCAAGTTACTGGATGTGGATGGAAAAGAACTCGTTTCCCCCAGAGTACAGATTTAAGCATGTATAATCATAACATGTTGTGCCATACAAAGAAAGATTGTCCCTTCCCTTAAAGCAAAACAAAAAAGCAAAGGAAAACAAAGAACCCTTGGCAGGCTACTAAGATATTAAATGTTTTTAGAATTCAAAATTTAAAAACCAGAGATCTTAGAATCTAAATAATGAGTGTCTGCTTGGGAGAGGCAAGAACAAGCAAACAGTTTTAAAGACCACACTTAATTGAACCTATGAAGTTTTATTTGTTAAAAGTACATATGAAAAATTTGTATTTGGCTATTTGCTAGAATAGATTGTTGTATATGCAAATATAAATGTATATATGCAAAGTTAAATGTTATGTGAGTTAAGCTGTTTAAAATGAATGTTTTTATATCAAAGATTTAAGTACAAAAAGAGAAATTTAGCTTTATATGAATAAGAAAAAAATAAGATCAAGGAAGAGATAGAAAGCTTGGACCTGAATACAGGTCTGAGAAAGAGAAAAAAGTGGCCATTTAAGATCTGTCCTAGTAACAAAAGTCCCAGTTCCAGAAAGATAGGGATTGAGCAATGGCACCAACAAAAATTAATCTGGTGGGTTTTCTATAATATTTATTTCAAAATTAAATAATTTTGTATTAAAATCTTATTAAATTTCAAAGGGTAACCCTACCCGTATTGTATTATATCATGGAACTGGGAAATTTAATGTGATTTTGTGTTTTTCTTTTTAATGGTAAGTGACACAAGTTTAGATTTCTGCTTAAGAACTAATGTAAAAATACTCAATTACCTTATGTAAATGTACATAATATTTCTATTGAACTGTCTGATTCTGATACATTCTGTTTATTTTTGATATTCTTAAGTAGTTTTTGGAAGTTTGAGTTTATAAAACATTAAGTGATGAATATTTTTATTTATCCAAAGACCCTTGAAAATTGGAATTCTATATTGATGTCATCTGTAATTAAATTAAGGACATAATATGTTTTTGATAAGTGAAAATTTTTCAGATGATATATTCAAAATACAAGAAGTTTTGGATCATGGGTCAAAGGAGAGATTTTTAGTTAAACCTCAAAAGCCTGAGTTTGCATGAAATGTTATTTGTATACAAAGTCTTTCTTTGATTTTCCTGAAAAAAACTAAACAGTTTGAACTGGCCTGGAATGGAAGTGGTTCTAACTGGGAGAATCACTGGGTTTATAAAATGCAAATAAAACATTTCATGATATATTTGGTTGCTAAGGAAATTAGGAAATGTTGCATGGAAGCAAGATATATTTAAATAGATTTAAGATAAAGACAAAGTTTAGGAGAGCCAAAATTTAATTGAATGTGTGAAATAGAAATTACTAGAATTAAAGAAGAGTCGGAAGAATCAATTTGCCTAGCATCCGCTTAGATAAATGAATTTGCACTTTTAATTGTGCACTAAGTAATCGTGGACTAGAACTAAAACTCTTTCCATTCTCTCAAAGTGGACTGGACTAGCTCTTGGACTCTCTTCCAAAACTGAATATTAGAGTAGTGACACAAAGCTTCCACTTCTGAGAATGCAGAACTGGCAGCTATGACCAAGATCTCAGACTCAAGGCCAATGGAAACAAGTGAAACAAACCATCTGTCAAACAAGCACTTAGATAATCAGAAAGAATGAGGGCTGAAGAATGAACCCAGAACCAAGTAGCTGGAATCCACATTCCTTTCTGGGATCCCTTCTCAAAACAAAAGTGACTACATAGAAAATACTGAGTCTTCATTCAGTACTTCATTGTTCATATTGATATTGGGGTGAGTATCTTGGAAGACAGTCAGATAAAGAAAATAAATTATTCTTGCTGTGTAACAGAAAAGGTGCTGCTGTGAATATAGAATTCTTTGAATTAAGTAGGAACTTTGCAATCTTAAAACAGAATTAGAAATATCAATATAAACTTTAAAAGACAACTTTTGTATCATTGATACTGAATTAACCTAGGAAAAATGTTACTCCATGTTACACCTTATTGTGCAGTTCTTGGTCTTTATATTTTTTCACTAAAAGAAATTTAGGACTCTTGGAGAAACATCTTAGTCTATCATTGGCCTAGAAATCGATAACATAGCTTGGATCATTTTGTTCCAGAAAGCAAGAAAATGTTCAAAACTTAAAAAAGTCCTATCAAAAAGACATAGGAACCTGCCTAAGAGAAGCTACCACTGGCCAAACTTGTGACATTGAACATTATAATAACTTCTCTAGTCAATTGAAACACATATAATCTATTAAAAAGCTGTGATTCCCTAAGATGAACAAAACCAAAATAAATACATGAAGTATTTCTAAAAAAGATGAAAAGATGAGAACTTATTACTGCTGAGTCTTGTTATTTATTTGGCATTATTGGCTCATTTATTGTGCCTACTAAGAATACAGAAATCAGCTAATGTGAAATATGAGTTAGAAGGCATTTTCTGACACACGGTGGGCATGTCAGTAGAAAGACTCCATCCAGAACATGTGACTACACATCAGACAAAAGTCAAGGGAGGTACCCAAAATTCATTTGTACCAGTTTTTAAATGATGCCAGGATGAGAAAGAATGCATCGTGTGCAAACTGTAAAGGTGAAAAAGGCAAAAACTATCACAAAGCACAAAATGAGGTCAGTCAGTTCGAGGGAAGATGCAGAAAAACAAGAGTTCAAGAGGTGATGGCAAGGCTGTCAGCCACGCCTGCTCTCACATACTGAAACAAAGCCACAAAAGGCAGCAGGGCAGGACACAACTTCAGGCAATAATAAATGCAAACAAAAGAGGAAAAGCTAAGGTGGCTAACTAAGAAACTATAGAAGACGCCCCTGCAGAAACCAGAGAATCTAAACATGAAGGGAGTCCAGCCTGGGATGAAGCAAGTGAGAAAGAAGCCAAGTCCAATTAGTGTCGTGTACAAAGTGTCACCAGTGAGTGGTCAGTGGTCCTCAAGTGTCTCTTCTTGCTAATCCAAAGGCAGTTGTGTCAATTCTTAAATTCAAATTTTTGGTAGCGCTAGGAGGACATTTTAAAGGAAAACAATCTCACCCCTCATTTAATTTTTCCTTTTTTTTTTTTTTCAGTGTAAATGCTTTTTAAAAAAGCGAATGCTATCTTGAGTGTCAACTTAACCTCCTAGGCCACCGAAGGTCACTTTGTAGTAGTCTATAATCTGAAGTATAACTAAATAGCAATTTGAAATCATAATCATGCATTTATTGCACATGACAAATATTTTAAATGACTTACCATTTAAAATCCATTTTCTAGGTAGAATTGTCCCCACAAATGTCTGCTCCCTGAGCTTAGCTCGTCTATTAGAACTGTGACATCTTTAAAAGTGGTAGTCCAGTTTTCCCTATTACTTTGTTCATGTGTTGTGAAAATCAGAAATTTTTGAACATGCGGTGTGTATGTACTAAAGTTTAAATTGGAGAGAAATTAGGTCTGACAGCTTATAAATATTTATAATATTGGTATATGAGATGCTCTATGAACAACAATTTCCCCACAAATTTTATGATAGAAAGTCACTGGACAAATCGCTATGGATTATAACTCATGGATTTACAACTTTCCAGTGTTTGGGTTAAGAATTGTTTACAAATAGTTTCATAATCTCTGTGGACTGATCAAGGAACATTATGATTTTGGAAAAAAATTAAATAAAAGATTTATTATGTTTTATGATATCAGTGTATAAGTCTTTAGACTTACATTGATATTTACATAGTTAAAAAATTTCAAACACATCACATGAGTTATCTTGAATGGGAAATGTGGATTTCTATAGGTAGACAGAAGAATTGGATATTGTATATAATGTTAATCCAGGAAAGTGGGCTGGCTGATAACTTCTATCAGAAGTGGAATTATTAACACAGTAACTGTTAAGTAGAGTTTTGCATGTATCCTCAGGTCTTGGGAAGGGTCCAGGTCCTCCATCGGTCTCTAAAATAACCTCAATAAATTAGTCAGGAACTATCCTTCTTAGTAATCTTTTAATCCCCAGAAGATTTAGAAAAATTTAAAAGAATCAAAATGATTTATTAATTTTAGTGTCAAGTAGGGAACTGTAAGATCTACCTAGGAAAACAGCCATGATTGTAAGCTTGCATCAAGTTTTATTACGATTGCCTATTTACCTGTACCCCAACTAGACCCTGAGTTCGTTGGGAGCAAGGGTGATGTCTTTTAGCTCAGAATTCTCAACGCGCGGCCTGGCCCCGAGTCAGTGCTCAGCAGATGTTCACGAAAGAATAAATGAGTCCTAAGGCTGCAGTGAATGTGGTTCTCCACAGCATCTGGTTTCGAAGAGATCAGAGCAAGACTGTCTCCTTCCAGTGCTGCTGAGCTGCCATTTTGAGAACTCCCTCCTGCAGCCACTTCAGAATGTAGTAGAAATACCAGAAGGAATTCCTCTGATGCTTTTGAGGTTAGTTCAGGGCGTGTTTACGGACTGGAAGGGTCAAACTTCAGGGGTGCTGCAGGAATATAGCCCTTGACATTCTCTGGGAAAAGATATGCTGAACTGGAATCTGCCTGCTGGCGACTGGCTCGAATGCCACATTGCTCAGGTGCGGGGCCAGCTTTCCTCGCAGACTCTGAGCGCTGGTGGTCAGGAGGGACAGATAATGAATTCCAAACCACTCCTTGTGCCAACCCTTCAAATGTTTGAAAGCCCTACGCCTTCTATCTAACGATTCCTGCTTGCTTCAGTTGTTCCTCAGGGGACAGCTCTTCCCTTTACTAGGTTTTCCGTTTCCAGTTTGCCCACGTTTCTCCTACGCAGCATCTTGCAATGTAGAAACGTGGCTTGTAGCTTAACCAAAGAATGGCGGGGGGTCCTTGCTGCCTTTCTTCTGGGCATGCACGTCCGTTGTAGCCAAGATACCAGCCCTATCATGTTCTTGAGCCTCCACACTTGTAGCCAATTCAAGTCAATTATGTGTGTACACACACACACACACACATTTTAATGTGAGCTGTTTTAAATATGATTATCCAATTCTGTACTTGTGTGTTTTGAACAAAGTCGCTGTTTTGAACGAAGGATTTAACTCGAATCTCTACTAAGCTGATGTGTTTGGAATATCAGCTGATATTCCAACTGATTTAAACATTTGCTAACGATGATTCTACCATTAACTATTTTAAATTCCATGCTTTTGCCACCACACTTTTGATAATGGGTCATTGCATTATATTAGGGAGGAGCATTCCACATGGAAATGTTTATACTGACAGAAAGGACGAGTGGTACACATGCGTATGAGGAACCTGAAGTCACGCGCTGCATCGACTGCTTTCCGTTTGGTCGGCTGCCCAGCATTTGAAATCTTCTTTCCATTTCAAACCTGATTCGCCAGCGAATGCGGCTGGTGGGGGCAGAGCTCTGCCTACCCTGTTAAGGTAAAGGGGCTTATATCCATTTCTTATGTGATACCTGGGAGCACATGGCCTAGCCTCGTCCAAGCACACTCTCAACTCAAACTTTGAATCTAGGGCGTCATGCAGTGACGCAGGGGAAAAGGGTCGTTTTCTGGTGTGCTGGGAAGATTCCAGCAGTCCCAGAACTACTGCAAGAGGTTTTTGGAGCATCATCTTAATCAGAGTTATTTCTGAGCCAATGCTTTTCTGCTTAGATTTCCTTGATTCCTTACCACTTCCCAAACCTGGTTCTCCATATTTCTTGGATATAGTAGGTTAGTTGTAGATTTTCTTTCTTTTTAAGTATGCCAGAATCAGTTTCTATTGTACACAACAAGATCTGTGAAGAGTGCAGTACACTAACTGCACATCACAGGGCTTTGTAGATGCACATTAAATGGTGACCTCTTCTCCTGGTTGACAACGTGACCCTAATACTTTTTGAAATCTTGATCAGTAGAAGCTGGCTGCATAAAGTAGCAACAGTTTCTGCTTGCTAAAACAGAGGCTCAGCTTATCTTTGCGTCATACTATTTTTAATTTTGCTTTAAGACCTCTTGAATGAATAATTGAGTTATACAAATATCGAGCAAGCATCTGCGGGCAGACCTGCATGCAGGTGGACATTGCTGCAGAATGTTCTGTCTGGCGATGCAAACCGTGCTGCCTCCTCCAACGCGGGCCGTGCCTCTGAGACTCTGCCGAACTACCTTGCATGACCGTGTGAACCTGCACATATGCTTCCTTAAGTAATCTGTGATAGTTTCAGTTTTACGTGGAATGCACTGAGCTGGAGTAAACTGAAGAAAGGACATTCAGAAAGAATCTTGACCTCGTGCTGGAGGAAAAATAGTCAGAGGACAGGACCGGGCTTGCTGCAGCCCACCTGGGCTAGACTCTTTGGGTCCTATATGTCATAAGAGGAAAGACATCACCCAGGATAATGAACACTGCCTTGTTATGTTTTGAGGTCACAATGCAAGATCATACTCCTGTGATCGAGGGCCAGACTTCCCTGTGAAGGAGCCACTTCTGCTTCAGTCATCTTTGAGCAGGGGGACCAATCTTAGGGCCTTAGACTTGAGGAAAGTAAATATCTTTCTCCCTCAATGTGTCTTAAGTGATCTGGTTTCTTAGGTACCATTATATTCAGAGCATTCCTGGGGTTGGAATGACACTACTGTGCTCAGGCTGTCTGGGGGGTACCCTCCAAGCACCCTGAAGGCAGATTAAGAATGAACTGTGAGGATAGCCACTTGTAGTAGCATTTATAAGATACCTTTCCGCTGGGCACCTTGTGTCAGAGAAACAGTTTTGTTAAACGCTGCAGCCTAAACTTAGCTGCATCATGGAGAGTTAAGGCAAGGGTTCATCCCTTTGGCAGGTCGAGTTCATGGAATGTAGCTGCTCCTGTATCATGGTGATGTCAGAACATGTGTCAGCAGAAGAGGAGGGAAAGGGGTGCCTTGATCAGGAGTTTGGGCCAGAAGAACCCCGTGTAGGGTCTGCTGTTGAGCACACACGCGAAACAGCTCAGTGGTGCTTTCAGAAACAACTTAGGGCAGTGTGATACGAAAAGGTTTATGTGAGGTAAGTTTGGGTATCAACAGAGCCACAGCCTTTTTTTTTTAATTACTTAGTTTTTCATTCCATATTATTTTATATTAGTTTCAGTTGTATGGAAGAGCCGTTCCACTTCTGGGTATTTGTTCAAGAAATCCAAAACACTGGTTTGTAAAGACGTATGTACCCCGTGTTCACTGCAGCACTAAGACAATAGACAAGGTAGGGAAGCAACTCAAGTGTCCTATTCGATAAGGTAGAGGGTGGTACATACGTACAATGAACTATTACTTGGCCATTAAGAAGAACAAAACGTTACTGGTCGTGACAACATGGATGGACCAGAGGGTGTTATGCTAAGTGACATAAGCTACCGCCTTATTTTTTAAGACCCCTGTGTGGCAGGCAGCTCTAGTAGTCATTTATAAGATCCCCCCCACATAACAGGACTGCAAACTTTACAATGCCTTTATCTGGAATACTTAATACTCTTTTTTTTTTTAACTTGTTATTGGCATGAAAGAGTAAATTATGATAAAATTTATGATTTCTGCCTTTTTGGAGGAATTCTGCTTCCATGTAATTATTTGTTTGTCACACCTTCTCACTGAGACTATTACTCATGTGAGTATTAAAGCAACAACGATTTGAATACAAACTTTATACACACATGATATTTATAGCATCCCAGAAAAGCTTCCAGTCTCAGGTTCTCTTTAAGTAGAATATATTATAAATACTATGAAAAGCAAGGATGGAGATTGAGGCAAGGGAGCTGGAAATTCTTTATGAGAATAAAATAAATGATAGAAGAAAAAGACTTCACACTGACATAAATGAAAGGTATGTGGGCCAGTTTTATGCTTAAAACCCTCCAGTGGTTTTCTGTCTCTGCGAAGTAAAAGCTATTAATAAACCCACACGATGACCTATAAACCCAGCATAACCTGGCCCCTGTCACCCCCGACCTCTCCAAACTCTCTCCTTTCCTAACTCCACTGCAGCCATACTCCGCTCTTCATTGCTACGCCAGCACTCCAGCGCTCTGCCTCAGGGCCTTTGCACGCACTGTTTGGTCTGTCTCAAGAGCCGTTTTCCTAGATGTCTGGAAGGAAAGATCCTTTACGTCCTTCAGTTCTTCACACAGACGTTTCCTTAGTACGAAATGCCTTCCTGTCACCCCTCTAGGACATCAGTGCCCCAACCCCCAGCTTCAGACCTCCATCATTTGCTTCGGTTTACTCTTTAGAATTGATCTCAAATACTGTATGTTTTACTTATTTACATTGTTTGTTCTACATCTTCTCTTCTAGCCCAGGTGTTCCGTGGGAGCAGGGCTCTCTGTCAGGTCCCCCCGCAGATGCCTGCTCGTGGCACAGTGAGTGTCTCAGGACGGGGCTCTTGGCGGAGGCGGGGCAGTCAGGGTTTGGATGTTCATTTCCCTAAATGTCTTTATCGCCTTCATTTCCCAGTACTGAGCCAGCATTTCTGTGGGAGGTCAGGAGGAATGTCAACGGTCTCTTCAGTACGAAGCTTCATTTTGGGCTAGTGACTACAATTTTCCTTCACCTGATGACATGCTCCGGGAGTCAGTTGTCTCAGTGTCGACCATTCTGGTCACTGTGAGATGAAGGCGGGTGTGGATTGGGGTGTCATTAGGGACTTGGTGTGCAATGACTCTAGATCTTCGTTATAGTGATCCCAAGAAAAGGTGTTGGTGTCCTTTTTACTTATACATATAGTAACGGTAAGGACACATGTGGACTTGAGCTGGGGACGAAGGGGACACTCACCAAGCACCAGGAGGCACGTGGTCGTCCCCCGGCATCTTTGCAAACGTGCTCCGTTTTCCTCACTCACACACGTTCAGTGCTTACTCATAATTTTGGTGTCCTTTTCAGTTTGCAAGGGCTTTGATCTACCTCAGGGCTTCCTGTCGTGTCTGCTCCCATTCCCCAATTCTGACTGATTCGGCCTCTGTTTCTCAAAAATGATCCACTCCTATTTCCAGTAGGAGTGGATCAATGGATTGCTCTGGGTGGTGGTCACACCGAGTCCAGTCTGGTGCTTTGGGGGTTTGGAAACCAAACCATAAACCAAAATATGTCTCCAGGAGCTTTGAGCAGAGAAGATAAATGGAAGTCACTTCTCCCCCCACCCACTGTCCTCTCCGTACACATGGGTTCTATTCAGATTATAGTTTAACCCTGACATCTCCACGTTTGGCCTTGAAAAGTACTCCGGGACACTGACATTGATTTTTGATCCCCATCTTTGATCAACTATCCTAGCACCAAATGTGAAGCATGCAGCCTTAGGAGGAGGAGGGAGGGGGAGTCAAGTCCACGGGGATGAAAGGGCACTGACTCCGGGTGGTGCACACCTAACGCAGCACACAGACGACACGCTGTGGGATTGTACACCTGGAACCTATGTAACTTTGCTAACCAATGTCACCCCAGTAAGTCTGACAATACAAAAAGCCATGCAGCCTTAATACTTGAGCTTAGCTTTGCTTTTGGAAAACCTCACCCTACGGCTTCCTTTCAAGCTGAAGGGACAGAGTTGTCTCTCCGTTGAGGAATGTGTTTAGTGCATATTTATTTTCGTACTGTGTCCTGTTCAGGACCACAGTTTATGAAATGCCTTTCTTTGTATATTATTTTTTCTGGAAGGGAAAGTTCTATTAAATTTTTTTTTTAATTTGAATACAGAATATGAGGGCTGTCTGGAAAAAATCCAGCCATAAATGCCTCTTATTTTTCCTATCTTATGGCTGGACACTTTCTGGACAGCCCTCGTGTATATTTTTTTAAGACCAGGCCTTATTTTGAAGAAAATCCTGAGTGTAGTTCAAACGTAGGCCACTACTTTTCAGAGTCAGGAAATATTAAGAGACTGTTGTTCTCGATCAGATGGAGCAACTTCTGGTACATTCGTATCCCCATCACACAGATGAAACACTGCTGTAGTCTTGTCTTCTGCTGTCATTAAGAAACAGATACGGAGAAATACGTGGGAGCAGAGCCCCACTAATTTGAATATCCGAGTCTTAGTCATTTTGGTTCTGAACATCATCTGTGACTGGAAGGTAAAATTAGTTCCTTATTTCGTGTGCTTTTATGATACTGTGTTTGATTCCTAATGTTCTGAAAAAGGCTAATTTGTGTTTTTTTACAGTGCGAACCCCAAAATATTTCCTTTAAGAAAACAAGAGGCTGAACCCAACTGTAGAAATTGTATTTACTTTGTAAGTCAAATTTGTTGCGAGCCTCTGCTTCTGTGGTCAGAGACCAAAACAATTTACTCACTGCGAGAGTTACTTCCTCATTCAGGGGCTGTTCATGTGCATGTCTGCTTATAACCACAGTTTCCCCCAAATGCAAATACACAGAGTCACATCATTTAACATTTAATTGTCAAATATTTTATGTCATAGTATAGAATATATATATATTGTTTTCTTTAAAAACCCCAAGTCTAAGCTGCGTGATTCTCCAAGTCAGTAGTCCCTCCATCGTAGAGGAATATACTCCGAAGCCGCCTTGGGTAATCCAGAATGAGAAGAGATTTGCTCTGGGCAACGCTGCCGTGGTCGCACCCAAACAGCCCCTCCCTGACACCTGTCAGTTCAGGTCTCTTGGCTGAGAGATAGTTATTTTGCCCACAGGAGCATTGGGCAAGATAAATTGGTCTTCACAACCGCTTCACCCACATGATTGTGGCCATGGTTCACCATTGCTTTCTCCTCTTCTTCCTCCATGGAATGGCCACGTCCAGCTCGCTGATCTATGAAAAATATACCCCAGGGGTTTGCCTGTTTATTGGTTCTTATCTTCCCTAACTACAGGCTGCAGGAGGGCAGGAGAGGTGTCTATCACATACCCTTTTGTATACCCAGCCCTCGTGCAATAAATATTTGTTGATTAATGCTAATGTGAGACTAATTCAGCGTCAATTAGCAGCCAACACTCATGCACTTCCTGTCTCTCTTTTGAAAAACTTTATGAAGAATCAGTACTACATATGAGGGCTGTCTGGAAAGTATCCAGCCATGTAACCATTCTTGTTGTATACAATGGCTGGATTTTTTCTGGACAGCCCTCGTACACATATAGGAATCTTGAATCCAGTTATGTAACAACGAGAATCCAAGCGCTATCCGCCCACCATCTCTACAGCCCCCTGCCCCATCGTTGGCTTTGTCTGAAAGAGCTGGCAGTTTAAACAGGTGTTCATTTCTGTACCTTGTGTCTGCCACTCAGCCCCTCATTCTTGAAGCTGCGGCCCTGCGGGTTTCTCAGTTCCTGTTTCTTGCCTCTGGCCCTGCTGACCCATTTTTCCTCTGCTAGGAATGCCCTCCCTCTTGCCCTCCTTGACTTGGCCACTCTTACTGTTCTTTCAGAGTCCGGCCTCACTGACAGTTCCTCAGAGCTGCTTTCCCCACCCCCTGATATAAGTGATCTCTCTGTGTTCTTCCTCCTAACGTTCGTTCTTGAATTAGCACTTGTCATTTTGTAATGATATATTTGTCTGACGTTTTTGTTTTGTCCAATGTCTGTTTCCTCCATTTGGTTGTAAGTTCCTTAAGAATGGAAAAAGAACTCACAC